>JADBJO010003389.1:217500-246993 GCA_016801955.1 Conus betulinus
TTCAAGTACATCAGTTATGATGTGTTCCACGAAGACATTCAATAACATGAGAGACAAACAAGGCAGCCCTGAAGAAACGCCTGCTGAAACACGGAATCACTCTCCACTGGCACCTTGTTGGGCCATACTGAATTATACATGACGGTAGAAAGAACACGAACATTAACATTTCTCGTTTCTGAAACGTTCTGTTTCAGCACGAAACTGTTTCTCCACTGCCGTGTGACATAAGCCTGACTAACCACTGCAACACCTCGCCGCAGGACCGGCTGTCGTAAACGCTGTCAGTATCCGCTCAGTGTGACCAAAACCCCACCTGTTACAGGCTGGACAGAGTCAGCTGATGATAAAATACAGTGAGATGATCGAAGAACTCTGCATTATGAGAACAGAAGAGGAAACAGATCACAGGTTCTAAACTACGGCCATAGGATTAATAAACAAAAAAGTAAAATAAAACTATATACAAACAAACGAGTACGTAAATAAACGTATGGATACATAAATGATATGTTTGTTCCATCGGAGTGCAAGCCTGCGACTCCTTGTGTCTGTAGCCGTTGCCATACTTGGCAATCATTTCCAGTGTCACCGTGGCTGTGACAGGTGTGGCAGTCCTAGTGATCACAACACTCGTCCTGGAAGCTCGTCTCCCCTAATCCGTCTTGCAGCTTTCCTCATCCCCCTCCCCCCCCCCCCCCCCCCCCAAACACACCTCTTCTCTGCTCCTGCGACCTCTTTTCCAAAACCCAGGCCTCATTCTAAAAAGAAAAAAAATCTAGAAACACATGCCCAGGAGGGAGAAGAAGCAGGAAGCAGGCACGCCGCAGGCTACCCTCCACCATCGCCCGTTCCCATTCGCCCACCCTTGGATGAAAGACGAATCATTGAAGTAGTGGGACCATCACCAGACACGTTTACAGAATTCACCATGAGCATGTACACGTATAGTGATCGGGCAGACAGGGCTTGGGGGGCCTCAGAACTAGCAACGTTTCTCCTCTAATGATGATCAAGACTAAAAGTCCAAACTGTTCATCTTGACCATAGATTTCCATGTTTATCATCCCGTTCATTGGTGTGTGTGTGTGTGTGTGTGTGTGTGTGTGTGCGTGCGTAGAACTGAAGAAATTGTTTTGATACAGTGAGTTTCCCTCATTCTCTTGTAAAAGGGCTTCAAACCAGTTATCTTAATTATGTGCTATCCAAAGAGATGATGTGTGTGTTCATTGTTTTATGTGCACCAACTGTGTGCAAAGTATTACTCTTGTGTGTGTGGTGGAAAGGAGAGCGCAGGGGTGGGGTGGGGGTGTCTATGTGAATATATACTTGATGTGTGTGTGTGTGTGTGTGTGTGTGTGTGTGTGTGTGTGTGTGTGTGTGTGTGTGTGTTAGTCGTCTGTGGAGGGGTCTGGGTGAAGAACCATTACTTGTGTGTATGTGTACAAGTAATACTTAGGAAATTATACAGTTGGCAGGAGAAGGGGTAGTGGCGCCTGTGAACAAATTATTTTCGTAATGTTGTCGACTTAGATCATTGTTGTTTGTTTTGTTGACAAATACCTGTATAAGTCTTATGACTTTGAATAGTCTATTTTGAGTGTAATAAACCAATTACTTTACATATATGCTACATGTTCGATAGAGCAGTTATATCTGTATAATATGAATTTTGGGTGTACTTTTTGCTGAAATGATGCGTTCACATCGAACCTTCTGTGCAAGGGACAGAAATGATAGTTCTCTCTTCATAATACTTTTGCCGATCAATATGTCGTAGGTGTTGTTCCACAGATAAATGCAAATCATGAGACTTTTTTTTTCCCCTGAAGATGATATATATGTAAAGTTTTATTACTCTCGTCTCTTTGCTTTTCTTCTAGATCCATATGTGTTTGTGTACAACTATTTATGTTGTTTTGTCGTTATTTCGTTTTTGTTTTCGAAACATGACTAGCTGTCAGGACAGGAATATTCTAGAATCTGCAAAGACAAAAAAGAGAGAGAGAGAGAGAGAGAGAGAGAGAGAGAGAGAGAGAGAGAGAGGAGAGAGAGAGAGAGAGAGAGAGAGAGAGAGAGAGAGAGAATATTCTAGACTCGTCGACTCTGACATACACAGCGAACGTTCCAGAACGAATCATGAAACTGCCATAAAATCCTTGCACGATCAATTAGTCGGAAACACGCCTGCTTTATTATTATTTTTTTTATCAACCACAGAAATTCTATCACCTCCAAAACCTCTCTTTATATTCTCTTGTTCATAATATACAGAGTTCACCTTTCACAGCTTCATGCATATAGCATAAAAGGTGAAATGTCGCTCTACCAGACACCCAAATGTTCCGTGCTTGTTGGCATACAGGATTTCAGTGTATGTGTTCTAGAAAGATGACACGGTGAAGTAAGCAGAAAGGAGAGGGTGAGTCAATAGGGTGTGTGTGTGTGTGTGTGTGTGTGTGTGTGTGTGTGTTCCCTCTTTTTCTGTCTGTTCCCGCCTTGCGTGTGTGTGTGTGTGTGTGTGTGTGTGTGTGTGTGTGTGTTGTGTGTGTGTGTGTGCGCGCGCGTTCGCACGCGCGCGCGTGTGTGTGCGTGTATGTGTGTGTGTGTGTGTGTGTGTGTGTGTTCCTTGTGTGTGTGTTTCCTTCTTCGTCTGTTTCTTCCCTCCTTGCGTGCGTGCGTGCGCGCACGTGGTGTGTGTGTGTGTGTGTGTGTGTGTGTGTGTGTGTGTGTGCAGTATAATAATAGTTGTAGTATATGGAGGAGGGCGCACGGAGAGAAGGGGATGGGAGGGGAGGGAGGGGGGGGGGGAGAGGGGGGGGGGGGGGGGAGAAGGGAGCGTTGAGGGTAGATGAGACAAATATGCTAAATATGCGATCATTTGAATGTCTTGCTTTACGTCATCGGCTGTCTTGGCTTTCTGCCTGGGTCTACAGATCAGAATAGAAGCGTGCCCCCCCCCCCCCCCCCCCCCTCTCTCTCTCTCTCTCTCTCTCTCTGTTTACATTGAATATTCTCTTTACTGTTTGAAGTGCTTTCTTTTGCATTATTTTTCCCAACTTTGTTTCCATTTGCTGAGTTGTTTTGCTTTAGGTTTGTCTTCCTTGTCAAGGTAGAGTCAATTAATTGAACTGTACAACAGATGGTAGGGCGGACAACTGTACACTTGTTCGGTCAAGGATCAAAACATTCTTCTTCTTCTTCTTCTTCGTCGTCGTCGTCGTCGTCATCGTCGTTCTCTTCTTCTTCTTCTCTTCTTCTTCTTCGTCGTCGTCGTCGTCGTCGTCGTCGTCGTCGTCGTCGTTCTCGTCATCATCATCTTCTTCTTTTTCTTCGTTTAGCTTCTTCCACACCTGGGTTTTCACACAGAGCGGCCAATAACATACACACGGATGTTGCACTGCACCAAAACAGTAACCCTTCTGAATATATCAGAAAATCACATATATCAGAAAAAATCTGAAAGGTTATATTTATTGCAATACCGTTAGTTATTGTTATCAACCGCTCATTACTTGTGGCAGGAAAATTTAGATTTTGGGGGTTATATTGACTTCTTTTTAGATTTTAGATATTAATGTTAGCGCACAGCCAAAAAGACGTGAACAAACGAATCATAAGATAAAACACGACGCGTTTCGACCTCGTAGGTCTTCTTCAGGCAAGAAACAAAATAATCAGGACAACGAAGATGAACGAGCAATAGCTTATCGTCATCCACTTCAGCGCAAGATAGGCGTTGAATGAAAACGAGACTGTCTGTGAGCAGGATCACACCATGACTTATGGACTTACCGGAACGACTGGACTTATCGGAACGATTGGACTTATTGGAACGACGCTTGATGCAAGAGTGGAGTGTGGTCCAGGGAGGAATCCGTTCAGTCCCGGGTCATCACACCTTCAAGACAGGTAACCTTCAGCGATGCCAGAATGACCACACTATAAGCCTCGACAGCCCCTCTGGTACAGAAATGCTGAAGATTCTACTCAACAGATTGAAACCACAACAGAGAAGATTCTCGGTAAAAAGGAAACAGGCTTTCGAACAAGCAAATCTTCACTTCCTGATCTTTTATGAGAAACAAACACAACGCCAGTAAGATCTGTAACAGGGTTTCATCGACTTCAACAGAACATCGGGCAGGGTCTGGCGCCCGATCATGACAGAGTTCAGCATCAGTAGGAACCTTGTCAGGACCAAAGAGCAACTTCATGAAAGAAATCCTTAGTAGACTTCTGTCTGCGCTACACCGGAATTTGACCACTCTCTGGCCGCAAGGAAAATTAGGTTTTCCTTTTACAACCCCCAGGGTTGAAACTAAGCTACCAGCTTGGCCCATGCTAAGCGCCCCTTCTTCCTGTCTGGCAACTCTTGGTCTGCTGTACATATCGGAAACACACCCGTCCTACAACACAGTGAGGTTCTCACTAATCACGTGCCTCAGCGTCCAAACAACCACAAGGAAAGGTTAGGATTTAAACACTGTTTATCTATGGTCACAAGTTTAAAACATCACCCGCACTTATACACTTCATGACACTCTTTGGTAAGACGCATGACTGAAGCACTAAAAGACTGTCTGGGAACAGTGACGATTACAAACCTATACTTTGACTGTGACATCGACGGCTTGGCTAAAACAGGAAGAACTTGCACAAATATTAAAACACTTGGACACAATACCTGCTGCGTATGGCATTGAAATCGCTGGAAAAAAGACCGATGAAGAAGTACGCACACAAAAGAAGAAAACAAAAAACCAAGGCAACCAATAAGGACCTGCTGACGATAGCTAATGAATAAACACTGAAATGGTATGCCTACATTCCTCGTTCAATCGTCCTCGGGGAAAACTTCTTACGGGCAATGTACCAGGAAACAGAAGCGGCTAACTGAGAAAGAAGTGAGAGGATAATGTCCAGGAATGAACAGGTCTGACCTTTAGCAATTCCCAGAGAGGACAGGCGAGGGTGGAGGAAGATTGTCAGTTCAAAAGTACAAATAGTGCCCCAGCGACCCTAGGGGTTGAACGACTGACGATGATGATCATGGCGTGGTGAACACCTACTTCAGACCATGCTAATTAATACCTCCTCCGGTTGGGAAAATCCATGCTCGTTTCAAACTAAACATAAGATTATCATGCACATTTCATGAACAGTTTCAGTTTCAGTTTCATCAAGGAGGCGTCACTGCGTGCATACTAGTCCATATATGCTACACCACATCCACTAAATTTTGAGACCACACTACGCATGATTTGAAGCTGGTGGATAATGAATTAACAACTAAGATGAGAAATTGAAGAAGAGGGTCTTGTTGCTACAACTCAGTGGATGTCTGACCTACGCATTAGACCAACGCGGTGGTCAGACCTTGAGTGCCTACCTACCATGTTTTTTTTCTTTTATTTGTGTTTAGTGAATGTACACGTGTGTGTATGATGTGCGGGCATGGGCCGAGTGTGTGCGTGTGGGCGCATGTGCGCGCGCGCGCGCGTGTGTGTGTGTGTGTGTGTGTGTGTGTGTGTGCGTGCGTGCGTGCGTGCGTGCGTGCGTGCGTGCGTGTGTGTGTGTGTGTGTGTGTGTGTGTGTGTGTGTGTGTGTGTGTGCGCGCGCGCGCGCGCAGGCATGTGTGCGCGTTTGTTCGTGTGTGTGTGTGTGTGTGTGTGTGTGTGTGTGTGTGTGTGTGTGTGTGCGCGCGCGCGTGCGCGCGCATGTGTGTGCGTGTGCAGAATTGCGTGTGAACATGAACATGATCAGTGTGAGTTACAGCTGTAAATTGAAGGCTGTCTGCTAGATTCTCTCTCTCTCTCTCTCTCTCTCTCTCTCTAAATATCTATCTATCTATATGTACTTGTGTGTATAGATATATAGATATATATACATACAGAGATAATATAGATAGATAGATATACATATACAAAATTCAGTAGATAGTGTATGGGTGTATGTATAATCACTGCGAAGTTACTGCTGCAAACTGAAAAGATCTACGAACAACAACAGCAAGAGATATAGTTTTGTAGATCAGATACATATACGTGTGTGTGTGTGTGTGTGTGTGTGTGTGTGTGTGTGTGTGTGTGTGTGTGTGTGTGTGTGTGTGTGTGTGTAATTATTTATTAGAAGTGTGTGTATGTCTGTATGTACGTATATATGTATGTTTGTATGTATGAACGCATGTATATAAGAATCTTTAACTTTCCAAATGATATGAACATGACATTTTGTGTTTATGTGTGTTTTGTTTTTAAAGTCATGGGGAATATCTTTTTCAAATGTTACTTTCCTTGACAATGAAACAATTTTTGGTTTCACTCATGAACTGATTCAAAGGCCAGGCCCAAATATCGCTCCATCTTGACAGACGTCTGTCCTCCCCCAAGGTTCCTTTGTTTTCATCTCCTGCTTACCATCGTACTACTACTGCTGCTGCTGCTGCTGCTACTATTATTAACACTACTACTACTACCACAACGAATTTTCAGTTCATGTACAGCCGTCTCCCACCCTGTCCCCGACCTTTCCCTTACCACCCCTTTCCATTTCCCTACCCCAACCCCTGTCTGTCTGTCTGTGTGTTGTGTGTGTGTGTGTGTGTGTGTGTGTGTGCGTGCGTGCGTGCGTGCAGCGTGCGTGCGCGTGCGTGCGTGCGTGCGTGCGTGCGTGCGTGCGTGTGTGTGTGTGGCCGTGTCTCATTCAACATGTAAGGCACGATGATTGATCGCCCGATGACCATATACCATTCATTGTAACCGAGTAGCCCCTCACTAAATTATGCAGATGTAACGTTCCCTGAACGAGGGCCCGTGAAAAGTAATGTATGATTACCAAAGGCAAACCCTGCAGTGAAATGGGAAATCTCACGCAAACTTACTGGACCTAGGTGCTCGTGCAGGTGCTCTCTGACTTTGTCTCTTGGAGGGTTTTTTTTTTTCTGTCCTATCTTTTATGCCACCTCAGTGGCAGTGTACCCACGCCGCTCATTCCGACACCCCGTCCACAGCCACTGCCGGCCCACCGCCTCCCCCGGCACTGGCAATCTACAGGGAGCAGTCAATGTCAAGTCGTTAGTTAAGAAAAACAACCCACCGGAGGAGACTCGGCACTGCTGCCGAGAGCTTTTGGTGGTGTGCAGTGGCGCCTGTTCTGACGACAATAATTGCTTAATGGCGAAGCCGGAGAGCGCCACCTTGTCCGTCCAACGACAGCACCATAGACTTGCCGATGCCAGTGACAACGGAATCAAACCAAAGCCACAGATGTTAAGAGGGCATCAAAACTGAGGTCACCATAAGAGCAGGGCAAGCAGCGCACAGGACTTCAGACTCTTTTTAAAATTATTTTCAAAAATTGTTTTCCAATAATAACAGCAAACAATATCAACAGCACGCATATGAATGAATATGCAAAATCAAGAAGAGGGAGGGTGGGGTGGGTTGGAGAAATAATGACATACACACATAAAGACATACTAGACAAGAAGCATTCTACAAGTTCAATTAAAAAAAAACCCTGCAAAAAACAAGCACACCCAAAACAAACAAAAACAAACAAAAAGCAAACAAACAAACCAAACAAAAAATCAGTTATGAATGAGTCACAAATACACTACTTTTTTCCATCTACAAGGCAATCGAGGAACATGTACATCCGCTATGCCTGAACATGCGGGGAACATTAGATACAATCACACAATCATGAACAAGTTTTCTAAAATTTCTTAAACGTAGCTGTTACTGTCGACCAGTTACGGCCATCTTTTGTTTTCCACTCCTTTATGTCATTACATTAGAAACATCAACAAGTCTTTCATAGGACACCATTTTCTCTTAAAAATTCCGTGTACTTCATTCCTAAACAATGATTACATTTTCTTAAATCTTATATATGTTGTTAATATCTCTCAGGAAGTGTTTGATAGTTGGCTTTATTTTGTTTATTTATATATATATATATATATATATATATATATATATATATATATATATATACATAATAAAACAATAAATTCCAAGGATAAGTACCGAGCACCATTCCAGCAACTTACAGAGCAGCTAGGTGTTGCAATGACTGCAAGAAATATTGAATTATAAATATTGAATTATAAATTTACGGTATTGAATTATAAAAAACTACGGTATTGCACACCAGCCTTTTTCTGGTATAGCATTCTTCTTAAAACCGAAAAGACAGAGGAGTCAAATTAACACTTTCCGCGGTCACTGAGGAGAAACAATCAGGTTTCGAAATACCGGTATCTGACCAGGGGTTATATGTTAGTGAGCTTCCTCCCCATTGGAGATGGTCTCCCGCTTCGGAGACTATAAGCTTGCTGAAGGTTCATTTTGAGAAGCATTTATTATTCCCCATTCACCCACTCAAGCACATACTATCAGTTAGGCAGAATCATCTACCACTGCAGATATGAAGGCTTATCACCCCCCTATTTCTACAATCTGAGACATAAGAGCAAGCTTTGTTTATAATTCAATGTATATATATATATATATATATATATATATATATATATATATATATATATATATATACACGGACGGTCGCCAGCCTACTCAGCCTTGCTTTAGCAGTGTGAAACCACCCTTAGCAGTGTCTGCTGGTTTCACACGAGATTGTCACCATTTGGCTGTCAGTGGAAGGGCTTGGCGTGCTGTCCGTGTATTTTTTTTTTTTTTTTTCTGCATCCCCCACTGCATTTTTCTTTTCCACTTCTTGTATTGGGTGACAGGAGTGTGGCTGAGCGTTTTGTGCTGCCTGCACGTGTTTTTCGTTATGTTTGTGTGTCAGTACAGTTTAACTCTGGCGGAGAGGTGGTGTTCACCGGTTCAGGGTTGGAGGAAGGAGGCAAGAGAGTGAAGTGGCACTCTGATTTCAACGTTGAGTCGAGTGGGATCACTGTCCCAGTGCAGTGGGATCACTTTTGTCTGCTTCGGTGCAGATCAGCGGCTGGTGGTCCTTAACCTTTTTTTGGGTTGGAGGAAACCGCTGCGTTTTGGGGGAATCTCTATTCCCAACCACTGGCACATCTTCCCTTTGGTCGCCCCAGACCGGTTTCCCTTGGTGGGGAACGGCTGAACAGCCCCTGGGTTCTTCGCTGGGCCAGGAGCTGACCAGCATATCTACCTCTTCATCTTCCCCTTTCACCCGCTGTTTTGGTGAGTTTCGTACACAGTTATTTAGGCAAGTTTTTTTGTTTTTTTTTTTTTTCCTTTTTTTATTTTTACAAGTTTAAATTCATGTTTAGAACATTCTCTTATAGTTTTTTGTGTGTTGTTACCTTTGCTGGTAGCGTTTTCCTTGGATACAGGTTTCTCCCGTTTTGTTGGGTTTCCTGGGCACCTTTGGAAAAGGTGCAGACCTTGGTGACCAAGTCAAGTTTTTGCACTCCTACGTAGCCGGGAATCCAGTCAGAAGGGGTCATAATTTGTCTTTGGGGAGAAAAATTAGTCTGCTTTTGGTTAGTTTAAGGCTCCAAGACTGGGTTCCTTATTCATAGGTCTATATTGTCTATTCTTTCCTTCTCTTATAGTTAGTTGTCTTTAATTGACAAGCACTCGGGACGAACGCATCACGTTAATTGGAGTGCCTGTGTGACTAAGATTAAGTCGAAAGATAAGGGTCTCCTATCCCAGCGCCCACGCTTTGGACTCGGTCCCGTCGTATTTATCTGTTTTTGTCAGCCCTCTGTCTTTGTGTCATATTTTGTATTGTTTTTAAGAATAATTTCATTATTTCATCCCATTGTGAAAAAAGGGATGAGATGCTTGATAGTTGTTTTCCAGTAAAATTTGAAAACAAATGGTTAGACTTGATCAAAATAGAGTCCCCGCTCACGGGTATACACGCATGCGCGCATGCACACCCAGACACACCCTGATAATTTGCCCTGTACACGTATTGATCGTCGCTGCAGGGCGTTGTCCCTGTTTGTCTCAGACGACTGGATCCACCTCTGGACACCCCTGGAGGTCTGTCACGTCTACCCCTCCCATCTTCTGGAATTGACGACGTGGGACCGTGACTCCTTCGACGCTGCTGTTCTGGCTGATCCGTGTGGCCCTGGATGTGGGACAATTTAGAAGTGACCGTGCGTCGCAGGAACTTGGAGAGACTTGGGTGATGTCTAAGTGTATTCGTGTTTGTGTTGTGTTGCCATGGGCGTGGGACTGTAATAGGGAGTGAATTACGAGCAGGTTGGCATGGATGATGAGGAAATGGTGACGTCTGGCTGTTTTGGAGTGACTGAGTGAAATGGTTGTGATTGCTTTGGTGGTGTGTGCAAGGTTTTTTGACCTGTCTTGAATCTTATTTAGTCTGTCTCTCCCCAATCGTTCTTCTTTCATTATGAAATTCTTTTAATTAGTTGGGCTGGTAGTGGGAGTCCCGGGGGGAGGGAGGATTTGCTTTTTCTATGGCTTTTGGGTTATTTTTTTTTTGTTCCGTAGCTAACTTAGAACTGATAGGTACTTTCCCCTCTTCTTTACCCTTCTATTCTTACTTGGTCTCTCCTCTGTCTTCAGTCTTCTTTGGTTAGGCATCTCTCCCCATATGAATGAATGAGTACTGTCGATTTATAATTAATAAACTGTTATTGTCTTTGTAAATCCTTGGGTGGTCTGGTTGAGTGAGTGTTTGGGTGTTTGCTTTCAGTTTTTGCCAGTGTCGAATTTTCCCCTTTGTCTTTCCCTTCCTTACAAGGTCCTTAACCTTGACATCTTGGTGGAGATGTGGGGTACTAAGGGATGTAATTCGACACTTGGCAGGATATTGGCGGCACCCAGCTCTCACTTTATCCGGGACGCTCTGGGATTGTGTTATGTTGTGTGTTGGTTCGTCCGGTCCCTTAGTTTGTAGCGGGTGGTTGGCTGGGTGGGGCCCTAGAGTGTAAGGGGGTCCCCAGGGGCGGACCAGGTTGGGACTGTTGGGGGAGGGGGGGGGGGGGGGGGGGGGGAGATCCGTGTTTTTTCGTCGCGCGTCGCCGGCACTCCCGTTCTGTGTCCGTCCGTTTCCGTGTGTAGTATTGTGTTTCGTACTCCGCTAGTTTCCGCCTTCTCTCTTCCGTGCGGCCTCCTGGTTGTATCTAGTGCATGACTAGAGGTTGGGTGGAGATAGTTGGTGGGGGAAATCGTTTTCTTTGTGCAGAATCGTCGATGTCAGTATTTGTGCTGACTTATGTTTGCGGTTGTTTGGCAGTGCCCGAGTTGCTGAGAGTAGTGAGGTGAGTATAGGTAGGTCGACCTGCCTCCTGCCACAGTAGCTAGTCCTCTTGCTCTCTGGTGTTAGTGGTTTGGCCCTGTGTAAGGATCCTCTTATGCTTATTTAAAAAGAAAAAAAATCTTCGTACTTTTGTGATCTTTGGTAAAAGGGAGTATCCCCTTCTTTTTTTTTTTTTTTTTTTTTTTTTAAGCCTTTTCGATTTCATGTGCATAGCTCTTTTGAATAAAAATGCCTGTTACTGGTAGTTAGGTTTTTTTTCGGTTCATGCCTTGTGTGTGTGTGTGAATTGGTGTGGGAGGTGTGTATGGATAGAAACACTAATTAGGTTAAGGTGTTTTTCCACTGTGCCTCTGTTGCTTTAGCTTTCCCCCTCCCCACCTTCACTCCTATCGGCACCCCAGGTAGAGTGGAGACCTTGTTTGACCCAGTCGCCTACCGCCTCCGCATTCCGTCTCTTTTCTGCACGTGTTTTTCGGGTTTAGTGACAGGTCGCTGCATCTTTTCCGCTTCTCATCGGTGTGGCACGCGTGCTGCTGTCTGGGGAACAGGTGTAAGGTCGTGAGGTTATTGACCCGACTAGCGGGTCCGTTTTTGTTTCTGTCGCCGTCGTTTGTGTAATGTTAGTCCTTTACTGATAGCGAATCATATTGTCAGTTCGTGGCAATTCTCGGTTTTTCAGTGGACAGTTCGTCTTTCAAGCCCAGGTTTAAGATTGTGCTTCCGACACTTTCGGGCGTTAGTTTTTGTCGCGTTTTCTTTTTGTATTTAGTTTAAAAAAAAAAAATTGCTTTACTTCCCTTCTTGCATGCCAGCTGTCAGTAGAGGTATAGAGCGGTGATTTCCAGTCAGGCTGGTTGGCCTACTTTGTGTGTTTGAAGGAAGTTGTTTTTTTCACCTGTAGATAGCAGTTTTATTCATTGTGGTTTGGCAGGCGAGATCGTGGCCTGACTTGGGAACTTTGAGAGAGTTTTCGCGTTTTTGTTTTTTTAGATGTCGGTTGGATATAGTTGATTGATTATTCGATTATATCATTTTCACTTACGGTGTTAGAAGTTTGGCACTTTCGATCAGTTGCATTTATCCTTGAACACACACCCACATTTGGGGTTGTGGGTGGTGTGCCGATTTACTAGTGGTACTTAGGTTGTGGTGTTACCATTTCAGTGTCGTAACTATACCTGGCAAAGAGGCACTTGGTTTCGCCTTTGATCTCTTTTCGCTCTGTGCTGTTGGGTGCACATTGATTTTATACTCGGGTGTCGTATTTTTTTCTCTCCGTGCTTACTTTTTGTGCCCCAGGGAAGGGCACTTTTCACTTTGTCGTTTTGTGGCTGTAGTGGGTCTGCTATGCTTAGCTGTGAGATCCTTCAGCTTTGTTTGAACTTATTTGGACATTGATTTGTTTAGTGATTTGAAGTCTCCACACTTTATTGGTTTTCATCTTCCTGGTGTGTAGGAGGGTCAAGGTGACTTAACTGTAGGTATTCCATTGCCAGCGTGATTGAACGTGTTTGTCTTTTCTATTTTGTTTTAGGCTAATCTTATTCCATTGTCTACAGCTGTGGCATATCGAAGGATTGTAGCCCTTTGATGGATAGCCTTGTGTTCAATTACCTTGTGGTTTTTCTTCCCCATTTTTCTTTTGTGACATTGCGGTGTGCATTCTTCGAGCTTTGCAAAATGGCAGAAGGGGAGGATCGCAGAATGACCCGACCTCGTGTGTGCGATGGGTGTGCTACCAGGCATGGCCACACCTGTGGACCGCCGCACAACTCAGGTCACCACTGGTCCCTCTACCCAAGTTGTTTTCTCCGCGGGTGATACTCAGACACCTGTGAATACTTCCCCTTCAGTCATCGTTGACAGGTCCCCTCCTGGATCGCCGTCCCTTCGCGGGCCACCTCTACCGACCTCACACATCGCCGCCTATCGAGGAGCTTCGTTATGGGGCCCTCGCCTGTTCCTCCTCGTTTTCCAGGGCCTGTACCTCCAGATCCCTTTGTCGTTATGAGGATGGAGAAAGAAGAGAGGGAAGCTAAGGAGAGGCGTGAAAAAGAAGAGAGGGAAGCTAAGGAGAGGCGTGAAAAAGAAGAGAGGAGATTGGAGAGGGAGGCAAGGGAAGAGAGAAAGTGGAAGATGGAGATGGAAGAGAGGAGGATGGAGAGAGAGGAAAGAGACCGTCAGTGGAGGAGGGAGTTGGAAGAGAGAAGAATGGAGAGAGAGGAGAAAGAACAGAAGGATAGGCTTGCGAAAGAAGAGGCTCAGAGACAGGTGGAACTGGATTTCCAGGCAAGACTGGAGGAGGAGAGAAATAAAATCCACGCAGAATTTCTGGAACAACTATCTGTCCACTCGGAAGGAGAGACTCATGATCTGTCGCAGAACTCTGGAACTCCTCGACGTGTCATAGGGAACGCGCAGACACTCGAACAACCGCCGTTGGCTCCACCTAAGCTCCGCATGCCAGTGTATCATGCGAGTGAATCTATAGACACGTACATTGAACACTTCGAGATTGTAGCGGAGGCTTACCAGATGTCGGACGAGAAAAAGGCCCTCTACCTGATTGGGAACTTAACTGGAAAGGCCAAGAAAGCATTTACGGATATCCCACGCGGTGCCAGTTACACTGAACTGAAGGCTGCCCTTCGTCGTAGGCTACATATGACTCCAGAGTCATACCGGAAGCAATTCCGTACCATGAAGAAGTCATCTGATGAGACCTTCCATGAGTTTGGAGAGCGCCTTCGACGTACGATGGACTACTGGTTAGAGGCATCAGAGATGAGCATGAAGGACTGTTTTCTTACAGAACAGCTTATGAATTCAGTGTCCACTGAGCTTCGTTATAAGTTGGGCGAGACTCGTCCCAAGACGTTCGTCAAAGCCATTAAGGTTGCTGAAGCCTTTGCCGATGCCAGGCGCCACTTCAAAACCCCTAAGTTTGGAGGCCTAACGAAACCTACAGAGCTGGGGGAAAGAGTCCAAGCTAACTTCGTCCATGGAAGATGCAAAATCGGGTCAAACAACAAAGTCTCATAATGATCCAGGGTCTGCTTTCGGTGCGAGGAGGAAGGACATATAGCGAGAAATTGTCCCACATGGGGCAAAAAGTCTAAGCAAAATGTTTCCCGGGCCAGTGTTGCTTTCGGAGAGATCGAGGTGACCACACCAACATGCCCCACGTTTCCCTCAGTCGTGTGTGGCAAGGTGGTTGAAGCAATTAGAGACTCCGGTGCTACCGCCGTGTTCGTGGACCAGCGGCTAGTTCCTGAGGATGTTCCCCGTGGCCAAGACTTCCAGGTTACAGGAGTTGAGTCATCCTTTCAGGCGACTCATCCCACAGTACTGGTGTAAAGTTTCAACTCCTTACTTCAAGGGTAAGGGTGTGGACTGTAGCTCTTCATCAACCTGCCTATTCCCTTCTTATTGGCAACACCGTCAGGTTTGAAAACGGAGAGGACAAGTCAGTTTCTACAGAGCTCCCCCCGGAAGTAGTTGTAGCAGCAGCTGTTACACGTTCTTCAGGCCCAGAAGGAAAAGGAAGCTTTAAAGCCCCTCTTGAAACCCTTGTCCTCACATGACACTGTATCTTTAGACCCAGGTGCTGTGCTGAACTTACAAAGGACGGATCCAACCCTGAATACTGTGTGAGAGTTAGTGGGCAAGCCCCCAAAGACGTTTCACAACGGTTCGTCCCAGTTTGTAAAACGTCGTGGCCTGATAAATAGGCGTTACACTACGCTTACTATGACTTCCTCTCAACTGGTTGTGCCCAAGGCTCTTCGAAATACTGTGCTGCGGTTGGGCCATGATACACCCATGGCCGGTCACCTTGGTGCACGCCGGACTCTCGACGAGTCCAACATGACTTTTACTGGCCAGGTATAACACAGGATGTCAGGAAATATTGCCGCACATGTGATATCTGCCAGAGAACTACTCCAAAGGGCCGCAATGTTAGAGTCCCCCTCGGATCTGTACCTCTTGTCACTACGCCTTTCAGCAAGTCGGAGTCGACTTGATTGGACCAATTAGCCCACCTTCAGACAGGGGTCACAGATATGTATTGGTCATGGTGGACTATGCGACACGGTATCCGGAGGCTACCCCTCTCAAGAAAATCGATGCCGTAACTGTTGCGGATGCACTCTGGGAGATGTGGACCCGGACAGGTGTCCCTGACAGGGTGCTTTCAGATCAGGGGACCCAGTTCCTTTCGGAAGTAATGTCCGAAGTGTACAAGCTCCTTCGTATACATCGGGAGACCACCACCCCGTACCACGCTCAGGCCAACGGGTTGGTCGAACGGTTCAACGGCACCCTCAAGCAGATGCTTCGCAAACTAGTGCAGGAACAACCTAGAGAGTGGGATCGATTTATTCAGGGCTACTGTTTGCGTATCGGGAAGTCCCTCAGGAGAGCCTTGGTTTTTCTCCGTTTGAGCTCCAGTATGGGGCGAACTGTCAAGGGCCCCATGTCCATACTCCGAAATCAGTGGACCCAAGAAGCTACTCCTGATGAACCGCAGACGCAAGCCGAGTATGTGCTTGAACTGAAAGAACGGATCGCCTCCACCTGTGAGCTGGCTCAACAAAACCTTGCGCAAGCCCAGAAGCGATATAAGAGCTTCTACGACCGGAAATCCCATCAAAAATGGTTCGAGCCAGGTGATGAGGTTCTCCTGCTTCTGCTGTTGCACCATAACAAGTTGCAATTGTCTTGGCAGGGTCCCTTTAAAGTGTTAGAACGCATTGGAGATTGGGATTATCTTATCCAGATCAGGGGGAAGAAAAAGCTCGTTCATGCGAATCTGCTCAAAAAGTACAAAAGAAGAGAGGACTGCCACGCCGGTTTCGCCCCTGTTGTGATTGAGGAAGGGAATGAGTTTCCCCAACTGACGTTTGACAATCCATGTGTCTCCACTCAACAAGAAGAGACCTGGAAGGATGTCAAGGTCGCAGGAGGCCTTTCAGCAGACCAGACAGAAGAAGTGAGGAAACTGTGAGGAGTATCAAGACATTCTTTCTGATGTTCCACTCCGTTGCAACTTGGGGGTTTGTCCACTTGAGTTGAGACAAGAAGAGCCAATTCAGGTAAAACAATACCCATTGCCCCATTCCCAAATGGACGTCGTCAAGAAAGAGGTGCAGTCCATGTTACAGATGGACGTCATTGAAAGATGCAGTTCCCCTTATTCTTCCCCAATTCTTTTGGTCAAGAAACCGGATGGGAGAATGAGGCTCTGTGTTGACTTTCGGCACCTGAATAAAGTGTGTAAAGTTTGATTCAGAACCCATGCCAGACGTCGACGAAATTTTTTGCCCAGCTGGCCAGTGCCCAATACTTCACTAGACTGGATCTTGCAAAAGGCTACTGGCAAATCCCAATGAGACCTGAGGACATGGACAAAACTGCCTCACCACCACTCCAGAAGGACAATTCCGTTTTAAAGTCATGCCTTTTGGACTCAAAATGGCAGGAGCAGTTTTTTAGTCACATCATGCGACTGATGTTGGGACCATTGGACATGAAAGAGGCCCATAGCTTTATCGACGATTTGCTCTTGGCTTCTAGGGATTGGACAAGTCATCTGGGATCACTCAGGACTCTGTTTGAGCGTCTGCGTCAAGTGCAACTGGCGGCCCGTCCTACTAAGTGTTTGATAGGTGAAGCAGAGATTTCCTTCCTAGGCCACGTGATTGGGCGCGGATACATGCTGCCCGAGCAGGACAAGGTACAGAAGATTCAGGATGCTCTACCTCCAAAAACCAAAAAGGAGCTAAGGTCCTTCTTAGGGCTTGTCGGTTATTACAGGAAGTTTATTCCCCACTTTGCAGATATGGCCAACCCCTTACCGACAAGACTGGAGCTAAGAAGCCAGAGACTTTGAAATGGGATTCCAAAGACATAGAGGCATTTGAGTCACTCAAAACTGCCTTGATCCAGCAGCCTGTCCTTCAGTTGGCTGATCCAACGAAACCCTATGTCCTTAGGACTGATGCATCGAGCACAGGCTAGGGAGCAGCAGTTCTACTTCAAGACCAGGGGAGAGGCCTACTGCCAGTTGCCTACGCCAGTAAAAAGTTGGTAGGAGCTGAACTGAAATACCATACTATCGAGCAAGAGTGTCTTGCTGTGGTTTGGGGCAACTTGGGCGCTTCTCCCCCATACCTATACGACGAGAATTTGTCCTAGAAACCGATCATCACCCTCTGGCCTACCTCCATCGCATCCCCCGGTTAGTCGTTGCCTCATGGGCTGGGCCATTGAGCTCCAGAGTTTAAAGTTCACATTTCAACATATTCCTGGTAAAAAAATGTCGAAGCTGACTACCTCAGTTGGATGTCATGAGAAAAATTTTCTGTCTAGAAGAGCAGTTTGCAGTCTTATCTTATTGACAAGGACGAAGGGATTTTTACAATTTGTGTATATTTGGCGGTAAGATACCCTTAGTATAAATAATTTGCTTCACTTTTACCTGGGTAGGTTGCGGGGGCTGCAGCAAACTGTGCCTCGGTGGCACAGTCTTTTTCAGTGGGGGGTATTGTCACGGACGGTCGCCAGCCTACTCAGCCTTGCTTTAGCAGTGTGAAACCACCCTTAGCAGTGTCTGCTGGTTTCACACGAGACTGTCACCATTTGGCTGTTAGTGGAAGGGCTTGGCGTGCTGTCCGTGTATTTTTTTTTTTCTTTTTCTGCATCCCCCACTGCATTTTTCTTTTCAACTTCTTGTATTGGGTGACAGGAGTGTGGCTGAGCGGTTTGTGCTGCCTGCACGTGTTTTTCGTTATGTTTTGTGTCAGTACAGTTTAACTCTGGCGGAGAGGTGGTGTTCACCGGTTCAGGGTTGGAGGAAGGAGGCAAGAGAGTGAAGTGGCACTCTGATTTCAACGTTGAGTCGAGTGGGATCACTGTCCCAGTGCAGTGGGATCACTTTTGTCTGCTTCGGTGCAGATCAGCGGCTGGTCCTTAACCTTTTTTGGGTTGGAGGAAACCGTTAAGTTTTGGCACATCTTCCCTTTGGTTGCCCCAGACCGGTTTCCCTTGGTGGGGAATCTCTATTCCCAACCACTGGCACATCTTCTTCCCTTTGGTCGCCCCAGACCGGGTTTCCCTTGGTGGGGAACGGCTGAACAGCCCCTGGGTTCTTTGCTGGGCCAGGAGCTGACCAGCATATCTACCTCTTCATCTCCCCCTTTCACCCGCCGTTTTGGTGAGTTTCGTACTCAGTTATTTAGGCAAGTTTTTTTTTTTTTTTTTTTCCTTTTTTATTTTTACAAGTTTAAATTCATGTTTAGAACATTCTCTTATAGTTTTTTGTGTGTTGTTACCTTTGCTGGTAGCGTTTTCCTTGGATACAGGTTCTCCCGTTTTGTTGGGTTTCCTGGGCACCTTTGGAAAAGGTGCAGACCTTGGTGACCAAGTCAAGTTTTTTGCACTCCTACGTAGCCGGAATCCAGTCAGAAGGGGTCATAATTTGTCTTTGGGGAGAAATTAGTCTGCTTTTGGTTAGTTTTAAGGCTCCAAGACTGGGTTCCTTATTCATAGGTCTATATTGTCTATTCTTTCCTTCTCTTATAGTTAGTTGTCTTTAATTGACAAGCACTCGGGACGAACGCATCACGTTAATTGGAGTGCCTGTGTGACTAAGATTAAGTCGGAAGATAAGGGTCTCCTATCCCAGCGCCCATGCTTTGGACTCGGTCCCGTCGTGTTTATCTGTTTTTGTCAGCCCTCTGTCTTTGTGTCATATTTTGTATTGTTTTAAGAATAATTTCATTATTTCATCCCATTGTGAAAAAAGGGATGAGATGCTTGATAGTTGTTTTCCAGTAAAATTTTGAAAAAATGGTTAGACTTGATCAATAGAGTCCCCGCTCACGGTACACACGCATGCGCGCGCATGCACACCCAGACACACCTTGATAATTTGCCCTGTACACGTATTGATCGTCGCTGCAGGGCGTTGTCCCTGTTTGTCTCAGACGACTGGATCCACCTCTGGACACCCCTGGAGGTCTGTCACGTCTACCCCTCCCATCTTCTGGAATTGACGACGTGGGGACCGTGACTCCTTCGACGCTGCTGTTCTGGCTGATCCGTGTGGCCCTGGATGTGGGACAATTTAGAAGTGACCGTGCGTCGCAGGAACTTGGAGAGACTTGGATGATGTCTAAGTGTATTCGTGTTTGTGTTGTGTTGCCATGGGCGTGGGACTGTAATAGGGAGTGAATTACGAGCAGGTTGGCATGGATGATGAGGAAATGGTGACGTCTGGCTGTTTTGGAGTGACTGAGTGAAAATGGTTGTGATTGCTTTGGTGGTGTGAAGGTTTTTTGACCTGTCTTGAATCTTATTTAGTCTGTCTCTCCCCTATCGTTCTTCTTTCATTATGAAATTCTTTAATTAGTTGGGCTGGTAGTGGGAGTCCGGGGGGAGGGAGGATTTGCTTTTCTATGGGCTTTTGGGTTATTTTTTTCCGTAGCTAACTTAGAACTGATAGGTACTTTCCCCTCTTCTTTACCCTTCTATTCTTAATTGGTCTCTTCTCTGTCTTCAGTCTTCTTTGGCTAGGCATCTCTCCCCATATGGAATGAATGAGTACTGTCGATTTATAATCAATAAACTGTTATTGTCTTTGTAAATCCTTGGGTGGTCTGGTTGAGTGAGTGTTTGGGTGTTTGCTTTCAGTTATTGCCAGTGTCGAATTTTCCCCTTTGTCTTTCCCTTCCTTACAAGGTCCTTAACCTTGACAGGAACCATTTTAGTTTAATTTCTTTCATTTGTTTTACTTTTTTGGATACTTGCTCCCAATCTATGAAACACCTTAATTTATTTCCCATTTTGTAAAGGAGCTAATATCAAAGATGGTTATTTTTTCCATGTAGAAGATCTTCTATCCTTTTTTAACTCCGGATATCATTTGCAGTGCCTTTGTTCTTGATTATAGTTTTTCGTTATTTTAATATTTGTACTTCTTAAATAACTTTTTATTGATGATATATCACATATAATCCAGATAATTTACTGTAATATCATATTTTTTCAGAAAACATTTTTGTATCGAGAAAACTTTCATCTTCATTGACAACATCTTTAACTAGGCATATCTGCTTTGCTATCCAGTTTTTAAAATTCATGACTTCATTACAAACTCTGAACTTATCATTACAAAATAACGGCTCTGCTAATACCTCATACGAATTAATCAATTTTACCGGATCTTTCCAAAACTCATTACTTTTTTAACGAGAATTTTTTAAGGTCCGTAAACATCAATAAATCTATTTCTGGGCACATAGCACTTAATATCTTTTTCCATTTTGGATATGTCATATATACTTTTTTTTACCCAGGTCATTTTTAGGGCTTGTATATATTTCTCTAAGTGAGGTACATCTTACCTCCATGTTCGACAGCATGTACTGCATGGTTTCTTTTTGATCTTGTTGTTTTTTTTTTTAATTCCATATGAATTCAAAACATAGTTTCTGAAGCTGGTTATTTCGTTTTCGGAAGGGTTTCGTAACAGAATCCACAGGTATGTGTTTTGAAGTGTACATATACGGTTTGACCAAATTCTGAACAACTGTTTGACTTCATTAAATTTATCTGCTGTGTTCATTTCTGTCATTTTTTACATATCGTCTGTGAACCAAATTCCTAATATTTTATATTTGGGTGGGTTCCAT
The DNA here is from genome assembly GCA_016801955.1 of Conus betulinus. Taxonomy (NCBI): domain Eukaryota; kingdom Metazoa; phylum Mollusca; class Gastropoda; order Neogastropoda; family Conidae; genus Conus; species Conus betulinus. The sequence continues at coordinate 238,440 of JADBJO010003389.1, forward strand.
TTCATTTTCCTTTTGGGCAGATACTGACATTTTGAATTCTTTAGACTCCCTAGTCATACATTTACAGTTTTTTTTTTTCATAATTCAGTTTAAGTCCTGAAAAAGCTTTAAACTCTGTAAGAGTCTCTAAAAACTTTTCATATGACATTCTATCTCTTTCTAATGTAAATACGGTGTCGTCTGCGAACTGGGTAATTTTAAAAACCGTATCGAGTATTGTAATGCCCTTTATTCTCTCGTCTTCCCCGACTTTACATGCTAAAATTTCTGCATACAAAAGACATAAATATGGTGAAATGTGATCGCCCTGACGGCACCCTTTTTTGTATTTCAAAACCCTGAAATACTTTCCCGTTCACAATCACAAAAGATTTTATGTTTTCATAAAATGTTGAAACCTAGCAACATATATTCCCCCAAACCCAAACGCTTTAACTACCTTCTTCATATATGACCAGTTTATCGAATCAAACACCTTCTCATAGTCGACTGATACTAGTAAGCCAGGTAGAGAATGTTTTTCAAAGTAAAACATTAAGTCATGCATTGTTCTTATATTTTCTCCAATATTGATATATGTTAAAGCCTGTTTGATCGTCATTAATTAAATGAGGTAGAACAGTCTTAATTCTATTAGCAATACATGTGGCACCTATTTTGCATGAAACATTTAACAATGAAATTGGTCTCCAGATTCTTAAAAACTCTCTTGGTTTGTCTGCATTGGTAGGCACGTGATTATTCTTCTCTTTGAGACACTGACATCTCTTTGTTATAAAACCTTCGTTTAAAGATCTGATTACAAACTCTGTAATTTGTGTCCAAAAGAACTTATCAAAACTGACTGTCATTCCATCTGTGCCGGGGCTTTTGTCATTCTGCAGGTTCCTCAGGGCTTCTGATGCTTCTTGGATAGTAATCAGTTCTAATTGTTCTGATTCATCTTATTTAACTGTGGTAGGTTTAGAATATATTTGTTTATATCGATATCGATTACGTCTCTTTTCTTATACGAAGGCTCGTAGTATGATCTGGTCACTTCTAGCATTTCATCTGTTTCTGACGACACATTTCCATGATCTGTCACTGATTTCACTATCTGTTTACTAATAGAATGTCTTTTTTTTCTGGATTACAAAAATGCTTTGTTATGTTTTCACCCGTGAAACCCATCTTGCTTTGGATCTAAGAATGATTCCATCTACTTCTGTTTTTCGTGGGTCTTCCCTTTCTAAGTCCTGTATTTCCTTTTCTAAGCAATTTTCTGTGTTCGTTTGTTCTCTTTTCTTTTTAATACTAAATGCAATTGCTTTTGATCTATTTCCATAATCAGAACTTCTAGAAATAAACTATCACTTATTGTAAATTGTATTTCCACGTGATTGACATCCTTAAGAAGTGAGGCGTTAAATTTCCAGAATGTTTTCTTTTCTATTCGGTATTCAAACCTATACTTAGTTTGATTAAAGAATGGTCACTCCTGTATCCCCAAAGGATTTCTGCGTTTCTTATATTACCAGTAAGAGTGTCTGATATCAAAAAAAAATCTCTAAACGACTTTGCTGTATAGAGTTGGGTCTTCTCCAGTGTGTATCTTACAATTTCAGGATTTAATTCTCTCCAAATATCAACCAATTCTAGTTCGGTTATCATATCTAAGACCGTTTGCCTGGCTTTTGCATTATTAATACATTTATAATTATGATAGTCCAGGCTGTGATTCATCACCAAATTCAGCGCCAATTACAATGTTGGAACTGCCAGTCTCTTTAATTTTTGTTTGAATTTCCTCGAAAAAAAAGTGGGATTATCGGAGTTTGGTCCATAAATATTTACTTGTACGATTTCTGTGTCTAGTGTGTTAAGTATAAGTATAATTTTTTTTTATCTTAAAATCAAAATTATTATGTAGCAAAATAGCAACTCCCCTTGACCTCGAATTATTAGATGCAAACACACACTCATAGCCCCATTCTGCTCGTGTTTGTTTTTCTATACTTTTTGTAAAGTGGGTATCCTGTAGAAAATAAACTGAATACTGTTTTTGCTTAAGAAACTGAAAGACGTCCCTTCTTTTTTGAAAAGTTCCTTAACCCCTGACAGTTTAAAGAGGATATTCTTAAGTTACTCATTCTTATTAAATTGTATTGATACATGATCACTGCAACCTGCTTCTTTGAAAGCAGAATGATATCCGCAAATACCCTTATTTCTCTCGACAAGCAAAAGTACACATGTAAAACACATTTCCAAACATGAAAACATTCAATTGCTATAAAAAAAAAAAATCTATACGAAGATGAAAAAAGCAGTTGAAGACCACATTTGGTGTACAAAATGTGGTACAGCGTCAAAAATATTTACACACGTAAGTTACAAAGCAACAATTTTTTCGTTTGTCATGAAATGCTGCGAAGAATTAGTATACCACTCGTTCATATATATGCGGCGAGTATGCTATGTGTTCGTGTGGGTGTGAGTGTATGTGCGTGTGTTTGGGAGGTATAATATCACCCGTAGACTAGGTGATCGTATGATATCACAGGATTTTTGTTTGGTACTTTGACACCACTGTCATTGATTGAATTATCGTTGTGCCCAATGCACTTTGTGGGGTAATAGTAACGCATGTCTCAGCCACCGATGGATTTTATAAATGTATTTTATATGATTTTTATGTTTCGATGTGATTTTTATCACCGTATTGTTTGAAACTCACATTTCACAAGTTTCTATTTAAAGGTCGTCTTTTGATATGTATTCAGCTGGATTTCTGTTTGACACCCTGAACGCTTCCATTATAGGTTCTGTTACTGGTGCCATCAGTGTGTTTTGTAAAAAGCATGCTTCAGCAATCAGTACACATTTCATGAACATATTTGAAAGTTTGTTTGTTTGTTTTCTTTGTTTTTTTTTGTGTTACAACAAAACTGCTATTGCTTTCATGGTAAAAACTTTTTTGTGCGTGTCACCCTGTGCAAGCCTAGTCGAAACGCGTTGTGTATCAACATGGGTAACATGTTATATGAGGTAAATCGGGCATTGATCTTCAATGTATACAGCAAGCAGCACTTTATTTCTCGATCACCATGTGCATGTCTCACCATTAACGTGTGTTTCGGTTTCATGATCTCCTACCCGCTTGACGTGTGCAGTGTATATTTTTTTTTTTGTATCAATGTATGTTTCATTTATTTATTGGCCGCCTGTTGGTTTCCTCTCTCTCTCTCTCTCTCTGTTTTGTGTGTGTGTGTGTGTGTGTGTGTGTGTGTGTGTGTGTGTGTGTGTGTGTGTGTGCGTGTTCTTCAGTCGCTGGCATTTGTACAGTATTGGCACTCCTGCGTTTCAGTCTTTAGTAATGTTGTTACACACGTTCTCTCTCTCTCTCTCTCTCTCTCTCTCTCTCTCTCTCTCTCTCTCTTCTCTCTCTCTCTCTCTCCCACCTCTCTCTCTCTCTCTCTCTCTCTCTCACACAAACACACATTTCCTCTCCTGTCTGCCTCTCTTTTTCTTTTCCATTATGCGCGCGCGCACACACACTTGCACACATGCATAGGCACATATACATGCAAGCATACATGCACGCACATGCGTGGGCACGCATGCGTACGCACGGGTCGTACACAGACACATATACGCACGCGCGAGCGTACGCACGCACCTCAGACTTTTTTTTTTTTTAATGCTAATCAATGAGAATGAGGATGATAAAGATGATGCCACGGATTTCACTTCCGTTTGAGACTGCATGACGGGGCTGTACTCTATGCTTACTTTCATAATATATCTCGGCGTCAACCAGGCCCGAGAGATACAGGCACCTGCAGTGTTGGTCAGGAAAATTGAGCAACGCTCTCAGAGACGCATCCATTAAGTGGGTGAAATTAGAGTGTGTGGTCCCAGTCTTCCCAACTGAGTCCGTAGTGAAGTCAACTCCAGGTACGACCCGATCGGGGCAGAAAACTCCCACGTGACTCTGATGGGAATCGAACCTACTACCTACCAGCCGGGAGTCTGCGACGCTTACCACTTCGCCATGGCGGCTGATGGAGTTTGTGTTGTTTGTCGTACTGTGTCTTGTTCTGTCAGTCGACCTCACGAACCTAATCTATAATTCACCTGAACAGACCAGACCCGTGGTTACCGCTGAGGCTTTGTTGGAACTACGCCATAAGAACCCGGCCTGTTCAGCCTAGGCACGGCCCCCTGCCGCCAGCTGTTCTATAAACATCATGACACTGATTAAACCCATGTCCCCCTTCATCATCCCTTCTCTCCCTGCAACATCATGACACTGATTAAACCCATGTCCCCCTTCATCATCCCTTCTCTCCCTGCAACATCATGACACTGATTAAACCCGTGTCCCCCTTCATCATCCCTTCTCTCCCTGCAACACACGTGACCGCCTTGGCCCCACACAATATGTCGAGATCTGTTACATCCGAAAGAGAAAGGTGAGATGGAATGGAAAAGGGAGTGGGGCAGGAAAGGCGAAGGAGGGGGAGGGGAGGGGAGATGGGCGGGCGTGGTGGTAGTGGTAGAGTGCAGCAGAAAGGGGAAAGGGGGTCATGTTAAACCATGTGTTTACAGCCTACCACAAAGACGTCATGGACGCGGCTAGCCAGTTGGAAGGACTAGCCAGGATGGATTGTGGGTAACTGCAGGGGAGAGAAGTCCTGGTGATCCAGTGCCATACTCTGAGAAAGCCAACTTTGTGTCAGCACGTAGTGACATTGTGGGCATCAAAGCAAACGCCATAGTCACAGACAGTCCACTGTGAGAATCAAGGCACATGCCATAGTCACGGGTTGTCCCCTGTGGACTTTAAGATACACGTCATAGTGACACACTGTCCACTGTGGACTTTAAGGTACACGTCATAGTGACACACTGTCCACTGTGGACATTAAGGTGCAGCCATAGTCACACACTGTCCCCTGTGGACATTAAGGTACAGCCATAGTCACACACTGTCCACTGTGGACATTAAGGTACACGCCATAGTCACACACTGTCCACTGTGGACATTAAGGTACACGCCATAGTCACACACACTGTCCACTGTGGACATTAAGGTACACGCCATAGTCACAGACTGTCCACTGTGGACATTCAGGTACACGCCATAGTCACACACTGTCCACTGTGGACATTAAGGTACCGCCATAGTCACACACTGTCCACTGTGGACATTAAGGTACACGCCATAGTCACACACTGTCCACTGTGGACATTAAGGTACACGCCATAGTCACACACTGTCCACTGTGGACATTCAGGTACACGCCATAGTCACACACTGTCCACTGTGGACATTAAGGTACACGCCATAGTCACACACTGTCCACTGTGGACATTAAGGTACAGCCATAGTCACACACTGTCCACTGTGGACTTTAAGGTACAGCCATAGTCACAGACTGTCCACAGTGGACATTAAGGTACACGCCATAGCCATGCACTGTCCACTGTGGACATTAAGGTACAGCCATAGTCACACACTGTCCACTGTGGACATTAAGGTACAGCCATAGTCACACACTGTCCACTGTGGACATTAAGGTACACGCCATAGTCACAGACTGTCCACAGTGGACATTAAGGTACACGCCATAGTCATACACTGTCCACTGTGGACATTCAGGTACACGCCATAGTCACACACTGTCCACTGTGGACATTAAGGTACACGCCATAGTCACACACTGTCCGCTGTGGACATTAAGGTACACGTCATAGTCACAGACTGTCCACAGTGGACATTAAGGTACACACCATAGTCATACACTGTCCACTGTGGACATTCAGGTACACGCCATAGTCACACACTGTCCACTGTGGACATTAAGGTACACGCCATAGTCACACACTGTCCGCTGTGGACATTCAGGTACACAACCATAGTCACACACTGTCCACTGTGGACATTAAGGTACAGCCATAGTCACACACACTGTGGACAGGTGGTTGCAGCCCATTCTTTTTTGTGGACAGATGGATGGAGCCCATTCCTTCTTTGTGGACAGATGGATGGAGCCCATTCCTTCTTTGTGTAGATCCGTATGAAAGGACAGATCCAGGACCTGCTGTTCTAACGTAAACATTGCAAGACAGGGTATTTCCTAACTTTTTCGTAAAAGGTTTGGAGAAATTCTGCATGGTTTTCAAAGAAAAAAAAATCACGGTTATTAGATTATTGATCTATGTACGTTATCAGGTGTATTGATCTATATTGATCTATACGTTCGGTGGTTCTGTCTCTGCAGAATCTACGAGTTCTTCAGCAGTAATGGTCTCTGGATGCACCTGTACTCTATTCAAAAGTACCATCGAACAAATCTTTAGCCTGCGTACCTTTTGCGAACAACACTTCAACACCAAAGGGAGTTCTACGACATCTTCATCGACTTCAAAATCGTGTTTGGCAGGTTCTGGCACAAATCATTACTGGCCAAAATGAAAAAATGTAATATCAGGCAAAATCTACTCAATGCTACTCAGTGACTGCGCTCTAAAGCATGTGTTTGGTATGACCCTGTAACAAGATCCAGTGCCCTTGCTTAAACAATCCTCCCAGGAACAGTTGGAGGAAGGGAGGAGGGGCAGAGAAAAATGTGGACTGACAATAATGCAGAACAGACCGGGAAATAGTTTGCAGAGACCGACGCCATGGCACATAAATGACGGAACTGGAGGGCTCTGGTGAATTCTTCTGCAGTGTGGCCTTCAGTGACTCCCTGCAGAGAAGAAGAAGAGGAGGAGGAGGAGGAAGTGAATAAGGGGGAGGAGGAAGAGAGGGAGGAGGAGGAGAAGAAGAAGAGGAGGAGGAAGAAGAAGAAAAGAGTAGGAGGAGGAGGAGGAAGGGGGAGGAGGAGAAGAAGAAGAAAAAGGGGAGGAGAAGGAGTAGTAGGAGGAGTAGGAGTAGGAGAGGAGGAGCAGGAGAGTAGGAACAGGAGGAGGAGAAGAAGAACATCAAGAACAAGAACAAGAACAAGAAGATCAAGAAAAGAAGGATTACAATACGAATCCAGCGAGCTAAATAACATTCATGATGAGGGGAATGTGCGTGTGGGAGTGGTGTGGTGTGGTGGTATTCATTTAGTCATTATACATTGATTATTGAACTAGAAACCTACAACCATCAACAAGGTGTAGCTGACATAATGAGCATTCGGCCAGGTACGACCCGTTTTGATGTCTAGAAATAAATTTCGGGTCGTAGAATTTGACTGAGATACAGTGAACTGTTGGAGCATGGTGGAAGTCTGCGGTCTCCAAAGTGCTCTGTTAGTGTCCTTTGTGTCTGTGATATTTCTACTGCACAGAAGAACAGAGTCAGTGACATGCAGATGTAAAGCTGTCATCCACCAAAATGACAAGGCAGAAGCGGATAACCATGGGAGAGAGTAGAGACAGTGAAGTGAGCCACAATGACGTCAGCAGAACCACACTTTCAAACAGGCAGTGACAATGCCAATGATGTATATGCTGGGTGCTACTGGCAGCCCAACTTGCCATACCTGACTGTGCACTCGGTCCTCTACAACAGAGCTAAGTAGACATCTCTAGAACAACCATAAAAAGAAAATCCACAACGGATGCTACTTATATCTTGATGTCACTGTCTTGCCCTTTCCCCGTGCTGCCCTTTGTTGGCTGTACTGGAAGCCACTGGGTTTGGTTCTTCCTCCGTTAGTGGTACGTAGATCGCAGAATAAAAGTTGGTATATTTCAGTGACTGGACATAGATGGACTCACGCAGCCAAGCCGAGTTCTCTGAAAATCGACGATAGACAGTCCATAGTAATGGTACTGTGCACAGATGCTACCAGCGAAGGGATGTACACTTCACACTTAATGCCCTCTTATCCATCCCTATTGGCCCCATCTCCGGCTCCATGCCTAGCCCTCACCGCACCCCCACTCCACCCCCACCCACACATCCTCCGCTCTCAACGCTTCAAATTCTATCCACACTTTATCTTTTTTACTCATGAATCTTTGCCGACTTATTGTCATAAGAAAGGTGGAGACGGGGTAGTTTGCCTGCACTTCTTTTATCCCACCACTTACATGTTGAGAGAGACAGACAGACAGACAGACACACACACACACACACACACACACACACACACACTGCAACAGACCAACAGGTAGATAGACAGACAGATGGTCAGACAGACAGACAGACAGACAAGAGTGACATGAATACGAAGCAAAGAGAGCAAGCCAGACAGCTGTAGAGTCCGGCTGCTCCAAAAAGGCCAGCGTTTCTCTCTGACAAATCACAGACGCTGAAGAGAGCTGCACAGAAAAGAGAGGTGGGACAGACCGAGGTGTGAGCAAGCGGGGACAAGTGGAACGGGGGAGGGCCAGGAAACAAATTAACTTCCCACCTGGGAAATCAGCTCTCGTCGAGGGAAAAGAAGAAAAAGCTTGGAAAAAACTCAGAAAAACCAGAGTACGGATGAGAAACAAAATGCTCACAAAAAATGATCTTTTCAAAGGAACTTATCTTTAGCAGTCCGTTCTTTGTCATGATAATTTTCCA
>JADBJO010003390.1:7500-12500 GCA_016801955.1 Conus betulinus
GTGTGTGCGTGCGTGTGTGTGCGCGTTTGTGTATTTGTGTGTGCGCGTGCGTGCGTGCGTGTGTGTGTGCGTGCGTGCGTGCGTGTGCGTGCGCGCGTGCGTGTGTGTGTGTGTGCGTTTGTGTGTGTGCGCGCGCGCGCGCGTTGGGACAGGAGTGACAGATGGAAAGATAGGGGAGATGGGATGGAGAGAGCTAGCAGCTTGACTTTGGGATTGTAACGGGTTTGAAAGGACTGGAGGCGGCCAATCTGATAGCTCAATACCGCTTTGCCTCCACTGATCAGACGGCGGCCCTCTGATCGGTGTGGACGGTCGGAAATCATCAACAGAGAAGGTCTGGGATGATGCCCTGACGGAGACAATTGAATCCTTCAGCAAACATCAAGTGAATGCCAGGATAATGACACCAGGCAGCGACAGTTAGTTCCTTCGTCAAACAACAAATTGACACCTAGAGAATGACAGCAGGCAGCGACCATTACTTCCTTCGTCAAACAACAAATTGACACCTAGAGAATGACAGCAGGCAGCGACCATTACTTCCTTCGTCAAACAACAAGCTGACACCAAGAATATGACAGCAGTTGCGCTGTGTATGATACAGTACAGTGTCAGGCTGAACTCTGCAGTTTGGTATAGTGTAGTGAGCCCAGGAAGTACAATACATATCAATATAATAAATGCTATTCAGAGCAACACAGTTTTAATGCAAAACAACATGATGCAGTACAACACAATACAATAATTTACAATGCAATGAATGCAACAGAACACAAAAAAATGCAGTACAATACTTAAACTGCAATACACTGCCAATTTAAAGAAAATTAATGCAATGCAGTAGAATGCGACCCAATGGAATACATTCCAACACGGGTACAAGAGAACAAAAACAGTGCAGTACAATTCAATGTTGTACAATTAAGCACAGAGCTGTACAATACAGTGCCATACCAATCTACATGGTGTAATACAATACAATGCAACACAAACACTGCCCAAACAATAGTACAACACAATACATCATGACACAATAACATGCAGTTCAAAATATATAATGGAATGTGATACAAAAACATACAGTACACACCACACACAATCAACAGAGTTATAATAGTTACAATTCAACTGAATACAACACAGTAGAATGTTATACAACACAATGCTGCATAAGACAACACGGCTCAACACCACACAATGTAATTCATAAAACACATCACTGCATACAATACTACGCTATGCTACAGCGTATTGCAATACGACAAGACAAAAAAAAAACTGGGAGGGGGAATGAAGGGTGTAGCCAGACCTGGGGATGGGAACTTGTTGGCGAGGACTGGAGCCAGCCACTCTGCCAGCTCCATACATGCATAATCCCGACCTGTCACCACTGGTCAGACGGCGGTCCTTTGATCCTGTGTGGACAGCCGGAAATCATCACCAAGGACGGTCGGGAAGGATGCACGAATAGGGACCATCAGATCCCTCATCAAATATCAGGCTGACACCAGGAGAATCACACACAAGACACACTGTGTAGGATCCTGTGCGGTACCAGACAGTTCGATGCAGTGAAATATAAGTATACTGTGGCAGATTGTAGTTCGATACGTGCAATACAATTTACTGTTGTACAAAATGCAATGTCATGCAACACATTGCCCTCATACAGTTGATGCAGAACAATACTATAAAGTGCAATACAGTGCAATGCAGTGAAATGCACACACAGTGTATGACAATACAGTGCAATGTAATACTATTAAAAAAAACAGTCGATGCAGTGCAATACAACAAAGTACACTACTGTACAATGCAGTAGAAAGTAACACACTGCAACACAGTAGAGTACAATACAATCAATGCATTATAACAACAGTAGAATTACACAAAATCATAGTTTTGCAGCGCACAAATGACTATTTACCTTTCAACACAACACAGAACACAAGTACATCCAGTACAATGTAATCAAAACAGTTCAATACACTAAAGTGTAATAACAATACAATATAACGACATAATAGCTTGCAGCGCACAAATAAGTGATTTTCAACCTTCAAAACAGTACTCATCATTGTCACATCCAACAAAGCTGAATGACTAACATTATGTTCTGTGCCTTTTTTTTTTTGACAGCTTTAAAACATGGCTTCAGCGGGTTCTTTTTGAGTAAGTCGATAAGATCTGACCGAAAAACAAATTGAAATCTGATTCTCTGGTGTGTGACAAAGATTTGCTCTCCTGCTTCTTTTTTTCCTCCCGCAATCATATGTTTTTTATAAGATCGACTGCTTGGGAGACGTGGGTTTGGGGAACACAGCAATTTCTAGAAATATACCTAAAATCAAAACAGTAACAGTATCTTCAATGACACAACAGGTTCTTTTTTCCTGACAAGAAAGGAATACACTCCTGTACTTCTGCCACAGAGAAGACTTCGACTTTTTCAACCAAATGCACTACATGTCTTTTCTCTAATTTGCGTTTTTGTCAACTTTTTTTTCCCATCCCGATGCGGCATTGCAAGCTGGGTCACACAGTACATTTACACTTCTGTCATTCCGTACCCTTTGTGGAATTCAAACTTACCGAGTTAGATCTCTGCTGAAAATATGACTTTGCAAGCAAGAAAGCCCTGATGAGGTTTTGATGATGGACATTTCGACCGGCAGTAGCCCCCCACTACCACATTTCCTGCATTCCACGTACACATTACCCCGTTTTGCATTTTACCCGTCAGTACAGACTTCCCTGGATCTGAAGCCTTGGCCATCTCTATCATTGTATTACCTCTCAAGCCGGAGAGGAAAAAGGATAGGCAGATGAAGAGTATTGAGGGTTCGAATGGGACTAGTCTGAAACAGTCTCGAAGATTTTTTTGCTCTTGCTTTGGTTGTCAGAAATGTCCTCGATCGTCGTCTCTTTAATGCTACCACATCGCAGCTTTCGCTGTTCCGAACTCACTGTGACAAGCTAGAAACAGTGACTGATTTGTACAGACCAGATGTTTATTGGGGTGTACCTCTCAGCTTTACTTCTGCTGTTTTGTGCATGTCTTTCATGTTAGTTAAGGTCTCTTCCTTTACAGAATTACCAAGTCTTGAGAGACTTTATGCAACAATTGTTTACGTATGGTAAGGTCTTGTGGACTTCATTTGGCGTGTGTGTGTGTGTGTGTGTGTGTGTGTGTGCGTGCGTGCATGCGTGCGTGCATGCGTGTGTGAGTGTATGTATGTGCGTATGTATGCGTGTGCGTGCGTGCATGCGTGTATGGGTATGTGTATGTGTGTGTGTGTGCACATACCTGCTCATGTGTTTATTTGTATGGTTGAAAACATTGTTACAGACTTTCACAAAAAAAAATTAGTCAAAAATCCCTTTAACGCAACCTTCTCGTGAACCTTTTCTTTTTTCTTTCATTTTCTTTCTCTCTCTTTTTTTTTTTTTTTTTGGTTTGTTTGTTTGTTTGTTGCTATCATTTCATCGTGGAATATTCATATTAGATCTTCATTAGAATTCTTTTTCCAGCTGTGCATGTGTATATTGGTGAAATTCTCCAATTCAGACCTGTTCTATACAGTAGTCTCATTATAAAAATTCACCAACCAGTTTACCTGATGTGGACGGTATGGAGTGATCGACATAACAAAAAGCTCAGCTACAAAGCAATGAAGATTCATGCACGTTTGGGCTCTTTGAATTCATTGGCCAATGTTTTGCTTAGTTACAGTCACATTGTTTGTTCTATAACAGTATCAAGTAAAGGGGGACAATGAAGTAGAGGAGGAGAAAAATCGAATACGAACATATATCTAAAGTCTTAGATGTTCATAGAATCAGCAACTAGCTTACAATATCAAGAACGTGATGTTATACAATATCAATGTATGAATTAAGTAACTCGAATAAACATAAACAAATATTCAATTTTTGTCTGCAACGTCAAAATCGATTCCAAGGACAACTTTCACATTAACCGAAAAATAATATCAGCTATTCTTGACGCAAAAGAAAAAAAGAAACAAAACGAAAAAGGCAGAAAAAGAAACAGTAGGCATACAAGTACCTTATTCTAGCGATCAGAAATTTCATTGCAAACGACAAAATGAGACAGAAAACAACACTAACAAAGAGACGAGATATTTCTGCTTATATATATATATATTATATATATATATATATATATATATATATATATATATATACATTCCAGCAAAGCGCCATAAACCGAGGTTCAAGGGAGAAGTTGGGAAACAGAGACATAAGGAATAACATTAAACAGAAAGAAACTTACTTCTTCTCGGTGTCCCTGGAAACTGTACCATGAAACACACCCCCGTGCAGCTGGAGGCGGGAGAGGAAAATAAAGATCACACAAAACAAGCATTTAACCTTCGGGCGTAAGTGCGTGTGTTTATAATGGGTGTATGGACCGATCAATAAGGGAAGAGCGCGATGAAGCTAAAGATCGCGGTTGTCAAAAAATGTCAGTGCCGCCTGCGCGAATGCGTGCGTGCAGAAATTCGCTAACGAAGGGAAGTGTTGCGTGCGTGCATGCGTGCATGTGTGCGTGTGGGTGTGTGTGTGTGTGTGTGTGTGTGTGTGTGTGTGTGTGTCTCTGTCTGTCTGTCTGTCTGTCTGTCTGTGCGAACGCAGAGATTCCATCCACTCTACAAACGACATGATACAGTGGTTTGCAGCAAATGAATAACTGATTTTTTTTTTTACCTTTTTTATTCATTACTGTCGGCTCCACCTTTGCCACTAACACTGTTCAAACAGTTACAACTTCATTCGCACAGTAACAAGCTTTCCTTTCTCATTTCATATCCAGTTTACTAACAGTAAACGGCTATTACTGTATTATTTGTATCCATCAGCATTGTTCTTAGAACCATAGTTCAATATTGTTCCCAGTACCACGGCACTATTCCACACATCCGTCCAAACAGGAGCGAATAGATCATGGCGTGTTCAAACGTCATGAACAGAGGAAA
>JADBJO010003390.1:20000-27500 GCA_016801955.1 Conus betulinus
CAGAGGAGACCAAAAGCAGCAGCTTGGTTCAGAGCATGTGGCATACGCGTGTGCGTGCGTGCGCAATGTGTGGACGGTCGATCATGGACATATTTTCAACGAAAACAGTCAGTCTGAAATCACCCAGCTAGGTGATTCATGGAGTGAAAACGAGTCAATTGGAGAAAAGGTCCAGAAAAATGGAAGGAAGATGAAGAAAACAACAACAAGAAAGCAACGACAACTACAACAACAAACCCCCCAAAAAGAAGAAGCAGGACAAGACATGGAAGAAAATGAGACAGTGTGTAAGGAGGTGGTGGGAAAACAAGAAGACAAAGGAGCAGGCGGAGGAGGAGAAAAAAAGAAGGAGAAGGAAAAGAAGAAAAAGCAGAATAGAAAAAGGCAATAAAGAAGTAAACGAAAAAGAAAAAGAAAAGGAGGATTAAAAGAAAAAAAAAACAGAGGAAGATGATCAAGACCATAACAACGACGACGACGACGAGGAAGAAGGGGAGAGGAGGACGAGAAGATGCTGCTTCTAGTTAGATTAAAAAAAAAATATGATGATGACGATGACGATGACGATGACGACGACTACGATGATGATGATGATGATGATGATGATGGTGGTGGTGGTGGTGGTGATAATGATTATGATGATGATGATAAAGAAGAAGAAGAAGAAGACGAAAGTATACATTTTTAAGAAATTAAACCCCACACAGATACAAATCCTCTTTGTGCTTCAAAATAAATCAGGTACACCCCTTGCCCCCCCCCAACCCCCACCCCCACCCCCACCCACCCCTGCCCCTCTCCCCCAGCTAACCATCTTCTTTCCCTTCCTTCTTCTTCAACCCCGTTCCTCTGTCCAGCTCAGTGAAACAAAAATGAGGTACATCCTCTTTGATCCCCTCCTGTCCCTTCCAATCCCCTTCCACCTGCGACCCTCCCTCCCTCCCTTCTTTCTCCCCTAACCTCTCCCTCTGTCTAGTTCAGTGCCCTGTTCTATTTCCTCAATCAAATCTGACTGCTGCCCTTATCACCGTTGTTGACCTCGTTGAGCAGGTGTGCTGAGTGCCGGGAAACGAAAATACCCACGCATACTGGATTCGTCTTTGCTGATTGGTCTGATTACCCCTCCCCCACCCCCCCCCCCCCCCCCCCCCCCACCGCCCCACACCACCACCACCACCACCACCACTCTTTCCCTTAAGGAGCGAGGAGTGGGATCGATGTGGGATAGGCCTTTGACTAAGAACACTGGCATTGGCTTTGCTGATGGATCAGACGGTGCGGCTCGGGAGGCAAAGATGAAATCGTTATGGTATGGTCTTTGTTGGGGTTCAGTTCAGTCAGTAGCTGAGTACGGCCCCCCTTTACATCTCTCTCTCTCTCTCTCTCTCTCTCTCTCTCTCTCTAGTGCTCATGTTGGTCAGGCATTTTTTTCGGACTTAAAGAGAGAGAGACAGATCTTCTGATTTCCAGGATATGATAGATGGGGAGGGAACACGAAAGAATAACTCTCTCTGTGTGGTGTGTGTGTGTGTGAGAGAGAGAGAGAGAGAGAGAGAGAGAGAGAGAGTTCTAATTTCCCACATTACCGTTAGACTGACGCATTGACGAGAGTAGCGGGTTACAGCAGAAGGGATCTTGCTATTCCGTTTTTTGAATGAACAGCTCAGGCAGCGACAAAGACTTTTCCATCCGTAACCAAACAAAAGACAAAACGGTAAATGGATAAAGGCACTAACATGGAAGATCTCTAAGACTAATATGTCGTCTGCTTAAGATGCCTCAGTCGTTTTAGTATCAACAGTTTTAGGCAGGGGGAGTAGATTCTTTATAGGCCCACTAGGCAATGGAAGGTAGCTTCGTATGGAGGATGCAAGATGATTCTTGAACGTCAAGCTCTCACAATCGAAACATGTAGTACGTACATTTACTGTCACATTAGCCCAGTTCAGCCAATCCTACAGATCATTTGCAGACAGAGAGCAACGATTTCCATGCATCATTTCACACACTATGTTTCATGTAATGTTTTTTTTTAGTGCCCTATCATTTTTGACCAATTTTTCAGCAACATTGACAATCTGATTCAGTCTGACTTGTCATACAATTACGTAGGCTAAAGAAATGACACATAAGACGGACATCATGCCATAACATTTTCACAATCCGCAACTACTTTCACAATAATCTTTTTCTTTTGTTTCCAAATATTTGACTCGCTTCACAATGATTTGACACTCCATAGTGCGGCCTTTTATACCTGGTAGTAAGTTTTCCAATATCCGTCAAAATGGACCAGTCCTCAAGTTCACAGAAGGCCTGGTGAAGTATGCTAACACGCAGATGGCAGTCTTCTTTACAGTGGTCTTGGAAAGGGGTCTTGAGAGCAAAACCTTGGCTGCTACTGCACGAAAACGTGATATGTGTGTGTGTGTGTGTGTGTGTGTGTGTGACAACAAAATGAACACCAGGCACACCAGAGCCACCGACTCCTCAAACTGGGGAATAAGAATGAACCAAGAATATGAAGAAGAATTCTCTGGTGCATAAACATTATTCTATGCCTTTGAACACTGTAATAACATTCTGATGAACTGGTACATCCAAGGTGAGGGGAGGGGGGGGTCAGAGAAAGGAGAGAGAAAGGGGAGATATAGGATAAAAGGACGAGGGAAAAAAAGGAGAGAGAGAGAGAAAGAGAGACAGACAGACAGACAGACAGAGAAAAAATGAATTATACCTTAAACTGGCCAAAAGCTATAAATATAAGGTCAAACAAAACATAAATGAAAGCACGCAAAAACAAAACAGTTTTGTTTATTTTTGCTTTTTTTTATGTACATCTGTGTGAAACTAAAAATCTTTAGCATCATACAAAAAGAAACAAAATCATATGGTCACTATCACACTCCCCCCCAGTGTGTTCAAAAAATGCACTGCCTTATTTTTCGAAACAAACAAACAAACAAAAGTAGCCTTCTGACCTCACAAACAGAATCATTCTCAGTAGTGAGAAGTTTACAGGTTGGTCACTAAATTCAGATACTTCTGACTTCAGCTTCTGTCCCGTATTAGCCGCTATATCGAATGTCCACTTCGAGTACGACTTACACAGTTAGACAATTCGGCATGCAGAATTTGATATGTTAAGAGACGAGAGAGAGAGAGAGAGAGAGACGGAGAGAGAGAAGAGAGAGAGAGAGAGAGCGAGAGGAGAGAGGGAGTGATGTGAAGGAGTGGATGTGGCGGATTCTAGGGACAACACGGATAAGGAAATGCGTTATTATTACCATGATGACACCAGACGAAGGAAACTACCAAACACCTATTTCAAAGTACATGGCAGATAGAAAGGTGGGGGTGTGTGTGTGTTGGTGTGTGTGTAGTGTTGTGTGTGTGTGGTGTGTGTGCAGCGTGGCGTATGTATTGTGTGTGCGTGTCGTGCGTGCGTCTGTGTGTGAGTGTTGTGTAGGTGTGTGTGCTGAGGGAGTGATGTGGGTGTGTTTGCGGGCATGCACCTGCCACCTATTGTATTTGCAGTGTGTGCGCGCGTGTTCCACGCAAGGAACCCAGTCTGCCTGGAATATCCAGCAACATTACAAAAAAAAAAAATAAAAAGGGAATGAAAAACGAAACCCTCAAAAAAATCCTGAAAAGGAATACCAAGAAGAACGCAAACAACAAAGGACAAGAACGGCACCATTCACAAGAAGAAAAAAGGATGATGACAAAAAGGAAAAAAAATAAGAGACGGGAAGGCGAAGAAGATTTTAGAAGAAGAGCAGAACAAATATGAGGAGGAGGAAGAGGAAAAGAAGAGGAGGAGAAGGAAGATGAAGAAACAACCTGAAGAGGACGAATCATAAAGGGGGGGGGGGGGGGGGGGGGAGGAAGATGAGCATAAAAAGGTGAAAAGAAAGAAGGAGAAGAGGAGGAAAAAGAGAAGGGAAAATAATGATGTTGATCACAATTAGAATGGAAAACAGTCGGGAAGGAGAAGGTGTGCGGCGACGACGGACGACGACGACGACGACGACGATGATGATGATGAGAAGGAGAAGGAGAAGAAGAAGCGGAGGAAGAATAAACAAATTTTTTAAACAAACTTCTGGACCCATACAGAAATCAAATCCTCTTTTGAGCTACAAACAAATGAGGTGCATGAGGTCCACTGCCCACCCCCAACCCGCCATCTTTCACCATCGTCCCTTCTTACTGCCAAGTTCCACCTCTTCCAGTGAGTCAGGATATACATTTCTAACGAATTCTAACCCCAACAAGCAAATCAAATTGAATGAGGTACACCTTCTCCGCTTCACTGGCCGTCCGGCATCCCTCCCTTCTCCCCCCCCACCCTTCCTCCGTCAGGCTCTGTGGCCCTGTTCTGTTGACTACCTTCAAATTTCACACCTAACCTCCTTACTCTTGATCTCATTCATTAAGTGGTGGGTGTCTTAAACGGAAGTACAATCTAAAATTGTTTTCGACTTCGTTGATTGAATTAGGTAACTCCTCTCGAGGCGCAAGGATGGAAAAGATCAATATGGGAGTATGTGACCTTGAACACGGCTATCGTCATTCGATGATTGGGCCAGATAACTCCCTGAAGGGGCGAGGGATAGATCAAAAGTGGGTTGGGTTTTTTGTGTACACGCACTCGGCAGGTTGGCTTTGCCGATGGTCAGATTTATCACCCTCGCGGGGGCAAACCAGTGAGACCAGTTCTAGTGCGCTCTCTGTACGATGTGTTTCAGATTGTTGTCAAGAACAGTCTCGTTTTTTTTTGCGGTGTGTGTGAAGGGACATGGTACATCAGTCAATTGAAAGTGTCGGGACTGGACCAGTTTAACGTTTCTCAGAACTCGTTGGCATCAATGAGGAGAGATGAGAGAGAGATAGAGAGAGAGAGGAGAGAGAGAGGGAGAGAGAGAGAATCTTACGATTTACCTGGGAGGAAGTGGTAGATGGAAGGAAGCAGGCACGAAAGAAAATGCTAGAGCGAGAGAGGGAGAGAGAGAGAGAGAGCGAGGGGAGAGAGGAGAGAGTTCTAATTTCCAAGTATATTGATTGGACAGGGGCATTTGACACACAATATAGTCAGGACAGCCGTTTTGCATTGGCGTGCCAAAGGGAAATGGCCTTTCGCTTCTCAAACACTCCGCTGCCAGCAGTGATGAAATCGAAAACCCAGCCAGTGATTGATTCCAAACAACACGTATAGAGGGATCGCTACTTGCCCATTATGTAGCTGGCAGATTCAGAGGGTTGACAAAGACCTTTCTTTTCAGTTAGTACCAAACAGAGAGGAAGAAAGGATGAATAGACAGATGCAATTTATGGAAGAATAGATTTGTAGGAGTTAGAGTAAGTTAATATGTCGTTTGCCGAAGAGAAGATGCGTCAGTCGGCCGGAACCAAGTTTATAACCAGTCAAAAATATACTCTTTAGAACTTCTAACCAGTTGAATGCAGGTTTCTAGTAGAGAGGGTGATTCCCTTTAACTTCTATTAACAATTCATGACAACTTCAATAGAAGACTTTATAACCACCAAAGGCTTCCAATCCTACAGAACTATTGCGACACGATCCTTCAATCCACGGAATCAACGAGTTGACTCGCATATTATACACATTTAACACGATCTTTTGTGTGTTTATGTAATTGAGCTCGTGTCTAGCCTAGCGCTAAGTCTGTTTTCGTCTTCTTGACAGATTAGGGCTTTTAAAAGCTAAATCGACAACAAACAACTGAGCAAACAAAATTGGGAAGTACACCATCTCTTTCATAGTTTACAAATGGACATATGTTTGAAGACAGTTTGTTTTTAACTTTGATATGCACAATATCCCTCGCCTAAGCAGGCTATCGAAGGGTCTATATGTGAACGTCGGATACGGAAATAGTTTTTTAACGCCCGGTCCTGTCACAAACGCAACCACAAGGCCTGGTGAAGGCATGTTATAAACAGCAGACGTCACCGGAATGGGGTCTCTAATAAATAAGTTGCAGCGGAATCGGAAAACTTGTGTGTGGTGGTGGTGTGTGTTGGGATGTGTTGGGAGCGCTGCGCGGTGCGTAATCTGTTTGTAATCGCTCACTCGTGAGTGTTGTCCCACACATTTCCCTCTCCAAGTCATAGCCCAAACAATGAAGGAAAATTTTTTAAAAACCAAAGAGATGCGAGGTATGACAGAGNCAAAGCTTGTGTCCATTTGATGGCTGAAAATGTTGGATTGTTGCCGGGCTGCATTCTTCTAAAACTACCTGGGCTCCTGGTGTGAAGAAGATTGAAAAGGTTATGCGGACCTAATGTGTTAAAGGATGCATGGTTTTAAATACTTTAGGAGACGGCGAAGAGAGAGAGAGATAGAGAAGAGAGAGAGAGAGAGCGAGAGAGAGAGGATTTGGTGACAGACAGACAACAGACTATATGACATCGTTATAGAGGCATATTAAGACGGAGACAGAAAAAATCCGAGCGAGACATAGGCAACCAAACAGACAGACACAGGACTTTTAATACAAACAAGAGCATAGAGAGAAAGGAGAGAGGCAGCAGACGTACAGACAGACAGACCAAAGACAAACTAACAACAATACAGACGATAGAAGCATCCATGACGCTAAAGCAGGATGTAGAGACAGAAACAACATACCTTGACATAGAGCTGAGAGAGTAGAGAGAGAGGGAGAGAGAGAGAGATAGCGAGAGGAGAGGAGGCTTGCATTTGCAGATTTCCACTTGAACATTCAAACACAGGCCCACGACCGTGAAACAGTCACTGTATCACTCCGTAACCAAGCTATTGTTATGGATGGGCGCTTGTGGTTGAACTTAAACATAACTCATCAGGTTCGACGAGATGGGTAGAAGATAACGTCGTAAAAAGCCCTCGTTGGTTGATATTCCTTCGGCTCGCTTGAGTTTCTAGCTAAGCGTAAGACAATTTTGTGGATAGGTTAGTTCATCTTCTTCTTTTCAGTTTGCTTTCGGCTGGCCCAGACTAGGGGTCCAACAAATACCCCGCGTTCCCTCTCTCCCACCGCCTATACCCAGCCCTACAACTGGAAAAAAACAGCAAACAGATCAAGACAACATAACAGAAGCACGACTCCTATTGAGAAGATGCCTTTGTTCCCAAGCCCATGGAATCTGTTTATCCCTCCCCTCCCCCTCCCTCCTCCCTTCCCCCCTCTGTGCGCAATACTGTCTGTCCTGTCTGTCTGTCTGTCCTTCTGTCTGTCCTCTCTCCTCGTCTCTTCTCTCTAATCGTCCCTCCCTCTCTCTTCTCACCTCTCTCCTCTCTTCCCTCTGCTCTCGTCGTCTTTTATTTATCTTCGCTTCGTCTTCTTCTTCTCTCTTCTTCCTTCTGTCTTTCTGCCTTTTGCTTGTTCTCGTCTTCTTTCTTCTTCCTTTCTATCATTTTTTTTTCCTCTTTTCTTTCGTGTTTTTCTTTTTGATTTCTTCTTGGCCTTTCTTTTTCTTGTGGTAAACCATGCA
>JADBJO010003390.1:32500-35000 GCA_016801955.1 Conus betulinus
GGTGAGACTGGTCTTCGCTCTGTTTAAACAGACAGCGTGTGGAGGGTACTTTCTGTCATGGCACTGTCTGCAAATTATCGGACTGGACACAATACCCCTTTAAAATTCTTTGTTGCTTCTTTGAATAACAGTGCCGATAACACTGACAATTAAAACTACACCCCCACCCCCCACCCCACTGGGGCAGCTGGGTCAAAAATCTGTTTGGGCAGATTTGGCTCTTCAGAAGATGGGCTGGCGGATGAAGATTTCCAAGGAACCAAAAAAAAAAAAAAAAAAAAAGGAAGAGTTAAGTGGTACCAACAGGATTGGATGCATAAAGTTAATCTACCGCTCTTCTAGATCAATTCTGCGGTCACAAACATACCTAAGCATCTGACGATTCGAACTTGGGGTGAGGGTGGGACTGGGATAGGAAAGGAGGGAGAGAGGACAAAGAGAATGAGAACCCCCCCCCCCCCCCCCCCCCCTCCCCCCCCCCCAACCCAGGTCCGTAATCTAGCAGCGAAGAAAGCTTTTTTTTTTTTTTTAAAGTGTAAGTGCGATGTCTACAACTTACATGAAAGAAAAATATTATCCTTGAAGCATTGGCATTTCACCGGTGACGTGGTTTTCAGATAAAGCGAGATGGACAATATCATTATTGCCGGGTATGTAACAATGTATGTTACCATGGTTTTAGAACAGAATACAAGACTTCAGTGTGTGGGAGTTCCTGAGTCCCCAGAGACCACATAATCTGGGTACAATACGTAACAAGCGAGATGATTTATTTCTCAGTTTTAGATCGTGTGTGTGTGTGTGTGTGTGTGTGTGTGTGTGTGTGTGTGTGTGTGTGTGTGTGTGTGTGTGTGTGTGTGTGTGTGTGTGATGGTGATGATGATCCAGTATTTGCAGGCGGGACATTTAACGTACTCTCTCTCTCTCTCTCTCTCTCTCTCTCTCTCTCTCTCTCTCTCTCTCTCTCTGCGCATGGGGTTTTCCCCCTTTATAATCTCATGTATACCTCTTTATCCCTGTTCTATCTTCCCAACATAAAGATCAGCCGCTCTACTATGAGATACTCAATATACCGAAGCTCTCCTGCCCTCAAACTGAGTTGGAAGAGGGCGAGTTGGACAGACTCTCCTGTACACTAACCCAAGGTTTCTACAAGCAGGCAGATCATATTGTAGTTCTCTTTTTTGTATTTCGAGGAAATAAAGTGGATGAGATACATTTTTTTGACCTTCAAGTTTACGCTCTGAATACGATACCAGACAGAGAGAGAGAGAGAGAGAGAGAGAGAGAGAGAGAGAGAGATTGATTGTTAAGTTTTATTTTCATCGGCAGAATGTGACATGAAAGACCAGCACGAACACTCCGGGAAATGCCCCCTGGGTTTAGGGGGACGCACGGGCCAGAGACTGGATCAGAGGAAGTGGACAGACGTTTTCGTGATGTGGTAGTGTGTTCAGTTTAACACGACTCTCTCTGTGTCTGTCTGTCTGTCTGTCTGTCTGTCTGTCTCTCTCTCTTAATGACATGTTCGCGCACACGTCAGTCCTGAATCAAGTACAACACATGTATGTGAAGTATGACGTTCTGTTTCCTCCTTATTCTCTCTCTCTCTCTATCCTCTCTCTCTCTTCTCTCTCTCTCTCTTTCTCTTTATATCTCTATCTGTCTCCCCATCACTGTCCTCTCTGCCTCACTCTTGTCTTTCTCCTCTCTCTCTCTCTCCTCTCTCCTCTCTCTCTCTCTCTCTCTCCTCTCTCTCTCTCTCTCTCTCTCTCTCTCTCTCTCTTTTTACCGTGGTGACAGCCTGATGTTGGCCCTTTGCGGTCGGCCGGGCTATAAGCCACATCTTATTATCTTTATCTTATCCTCTCTCTCTCTCTCTCTCTCTCTCTCTCTCTCTCTCCTCCTCTCTCTCTCTCTCTCTCGGAGGGGTCATGGAGGAAGCAAAACTGCAGAGACCGGTTTAACCACCATATAGGGAACAAATGTGGCCACCGTGAGGGAGTGGGGAGGGGTGTATGGATGAGGAAGTTTAGAATAAGTAACCAAATCGGTATTTGCATACACTTGTAAAACTACGAAATGAATACAAAGGGAAACATAGATAAATAATTGACCATGAAGTGATGAAGCATGTAAATACGATAAACCAGGAAATGAAAAGTAGGACAAGAACTTCGCGTAGCGGAATTTGTTTAGATGTAGGTCAACCGCACAGTCGCGTGACTCACTGCAGCACACAATCAGTCCGTCTCGAGGGCTCGCCCGCTTAGAGAGAGAGGAGGGGGGGGGGGGGGGGGGGGGGGGGGGAGGGGAGGGGGGAGGGGAGCGTGCGGCGGACGGGGCGACGGGTGGGAGGCTGGATCGTCTGCTAAAAAAATGGCTGCCCGTAGATTATATTATAAGAGTATGGTTTTGAACTTTTTGATTAATGATAGCTATTATATGCGCTCTGATTATTTTCCGACGGTTGCTTTTAATTATTAAAGTTTGAATTCTA
>JADBJO010003390.1:37500-40000 GCA_016801955.1 Conus betulinus
GTGGCTGAATTGCTCCATCATCCTCACCAGTCTCTGTATCTTCCCTCCCACTTTCCAATCCTCGCCCCCCCCCCCCCCCCCCCCCCCCCCCCTCCCCCCGTCCCAATATCCACTGTCTCTGTTTCTCTTCTAATAACATGTGGTTTGCAAACGGGTCCATTCCCGAATCACGTAGAACACATAATGTGAAGACTGAACTAAAAAAAAAAAAAATCTTTTAACATCCTTCACAGCCAGACTTATGAGGGGTGGCCTACACGACAAGTCTTGATCACAGGTCAGTGAAGACTACAGTAATAGTGAAGTAGCGCGTTGAAGATAGAACAAAACCAAGAAAATGAGAAGACTGAAGTCTTTCTCTTTATTTCTCATTCTGTCTCTCTCCCTTCTTATCTCTCCGTATCCTGACCTCTGTCTTTGAGTCTCTCTCTCTCTCTCTCTCTCTCTCTCTCCTCTCTCTCAGCTCTCTATCTCTCTCCTCTCTCTCTCTCTCTCTCTCTCTCTCTCTCCCTCCTCTCCTCTCTCTCCCCTCTCTGTTTCTCCCTGTCTCTGTCTGTCTGCCGGTCTGTGTGTCTGTCTGTGTGTCTGTCTGTCTATCTGACTGTCTATCTGTCTCTCTGCTTTTAACTTTTCTTCTATAATCTCGTTTATACTTCTTTATTTCCGTCCAATCTCCCCCAACATAAAGATTAGCCACTATACTCGGAGAAACCGAAAGTAACGAAGCTCTCCCGCCCTCAGACTGAGATGGAAGAGGGCTAACTGGACAGATGTGTCCCTCCTTTACACCAACACACAAGGTTCCTACAAAACAAGGAAGATCATGACGTAGCTCTCTTTTCAGTTAGTGCCGAGGAAATAACGTGGAAGAGATGCATTCAGTTAGCCTTCCAGTTTGGAGAGAGAGAGAGAAGAGAGAGAGAGAGAGAGACAGAGAGAGAGAGAGAGAGGAGAGAGAGAGAGAAGGGAGAGAGAGAGAGAGAGAATGAATGAATGAACAAAAATTAGCAGCACACAACACGCAGAGACTCAAGCACGTGCCTCTACGGCGGTTGCACAATCTCATCGGCCTGGTCCAGTTGTACCTGGGATGACGGTTCTTATCAGAACGGACCTGTCCACACATATCAGGAACACTTTGCCCTTCACAGCTTTGCCATGTAATAACTATGAAAGAAAAGAAAAAGAAAAAAAAAAAAAAAAAAAAACTTGCTGTGGTTTCCATGACAATGAGATCGTGTCACGTTTTGTCAATCACGCCGATTTGCTAAAAGGGCTGTATAGCTTAATAGCAATAAACTTTTGTGTTCGTTCGTTTATTCGTTCGGTCGTTCGTTCGTTCGTTCGTTTTGAGAGGAGAGAGAGAGAGAGAGAGAGAGAGAGAGAGAGAAAAGAGAGACAGAGACAGAGAGAGAGAGAGAGAGAGAGAGAGAGAGAGAGAGAGAGAGAGAGAGAGAGAAGAGCGGAGAACGAGAGAATGGTATAAGCTGTATTTTTCACAAGTGAAATGGAAGGAAAACACTAACACACCAGAGAATTTCCCTGTGCTTTGGGGACGCACGGGGCCACAGACCCGATCAGACGAAACAGACCGTCATTTCGTGATGGGATATGTGTGTTTAGTGGAGCACAAGCACGCTGACAATGGGCTTGGTGGTGGTGTCATATATTATTGCACGTGCTTGTTTTAGTTTACTCACGTGGTTGAAACCGCTCCCTCATCCCCACCTCTGTACCCTCCCTTGTACCTTTCCAGCTCCCGCCTTTTACCAGCACGTGATCTCTCTGTCTGTCTGCCTGTTTGTCTGTCCGTCTGTCTGTCCCTCCCCCCTCCCTTTCCCTTTATGTGCGAATGTTCGTTACGTGCTCCTATTTGTGCAAGTGCAACAAGACAATACAGTTGATTACTGATTTCTGATGAAGCCTAAATAAAAGGCGAAAGCTTAAAAAAAAACATGAAGAGTCTGTGTTGATGGCGTGCCTGCTTTTATTTTTTTTACTCTCTCTGTCTCTGTCTGTGTCTGGAGAGAGAGAGAGAGAGAGAGAGAGAGAGAGAGGAGAGAGAGATTAGAGAGAGAGAGAGAAAGAGAGAGAGAGAAGACAGTCAAACAGACAGACACTACATACAGACAAAGAGATAGAGAGACAGGACAGAGAGAGACACAGAGACAAAGGGAGCCAGACTGAAATCAGTCTGAGAGAGAGAAGCGAGAGAGAGAGAGAGAGAGAGAGAGAGAGAGAGAGAGAGAGAGAGAGAGAGAGACAGAGACAGAGACAGAGACAACAGACAGACAGACAGACAGACAGACAGACAGACAGGAGCAAAGACAGAGACAAAGAGACAGAGCAAAGACTGCGTAGTTCCCACACAGACGGATGGTTATTTCTAAAGTAAGTATCCTGATAATTGTGTCAATGTCAGAAAACGAAATGCAACAGGACACAAGAACCCCACCCCGCCCCACCCCCCCACCCCCCTCAGCTAAGTCTGTCCAAGCTG
>JADBJO010003390.1:60000-65000 GCA_016801955.1 Conus betulinus
AAAAAACGCGAGAACACGTTTCCCACATCAGACGTCATCGATCATACATTTCTCTACGTCTATCCTCTGGACTTTTAACCTTAAACCTATACATCCCTCTGACGTCATTACCATCTCCTGGACATCTTTGTTTTTGCTTTGGTCCTCTTTTTCTCTGCACGTTTCTGTAATTGTTAATGTGTGTACGTCAGTGTTGGAAAGAGAGAGAGGGAGAGAGAGAGAGAGAGAGAGAGAGAGAGAGAGAGAGAGACAGACAGACAGACAGAGAGACAGACAGACAGACAGACAGACAGAGAGACTGAGACACACACATACACAGAGACACGGGAGACAGACAAAGAGAGTCACACACAGAGAGAGAGAGAGAGAGAGAGAGAGAGAGAGAGAGAGAGAGCTCTTCTGGTTTGATTTCGCAAGTAAACTTTGGCCTGTGACATAAAAACGTCTGGTGTGTTTTCTTTTTTCTTATCACTCTCTCTCTCTCTCTCTCTCTCTCTCTCTCTCTCTCACACACACACACACACACACACACACACACACACACACACACACACACACACACACGCATAAACACGATAGACGAGTACACAAAAAATGCGACAATGGAGAGCAAAGATTTATTTTTGGAGCCATTGGCCGTCATGACATAGAGAAAGAGGGATCAACATTTTCGTGTGTGTATTATGTCTTGGAGCCATTGGCCGTCAGAGAGAGAGAGAGAGGATCAGAGAGAGATTTTCGTGGAGATAGATGTGGAGAGAGAGAGAGAGAGAGAGAGAGAGAGAGAGAGAGAGAGAGAGAGAGAGGAGAGAGAGAGAGAGAGAGAGAGAGAGAGAGAGAGAGATTTTTAGAACGCAACGGTAAATAGTTAAAGTCAACATA
This sequence comes from Conus betulinus, assembly GCA_016801955.1. Lineage (NCBI taxonomy): Eukaryota > Metazoa > Mollusca > Gastropoda > Neogastropoda > Conidae > Conus > Conus betulinus. The sequence continues at coordinate 60,883 of JADBJO010003390.1, forward strand.
ATCGTAAAGAAATTTCCAATATTAACAAATGTACCTATAAAATAAATGAATCACTTATTCTCAGACGAGTCCTCAGTCCAAAAGGTGTTTTAAACATAAACCATAACACACCAAAGGCGCCACTGACGTCATCGTCGCTTTGCGACGGACATCCATGATGGTGTGTGTGTGTGTGTGTGTGTGTGTGTGTGTGTGTGTGTGTGTGTGTGTTGTGTGTGTGTGTGTGTGTGTGTGTGTGCGCTTACAAACATGCAAGTACATGTATATATTCTTAATTTTAACGAGAATGCATATAAATATGTTACCATATGTTGTATCTGGGGATTGCATCAGAGACAATACTATATCACACACTACAAAAGATTTATTTCAGTGAGTGTGCGCGCGCGCGCGCGCGTGTGTGTGTGGTGTGTGTGTGTGTGTGTGTGTGTGTGTGTGTGTGTGGTGTGCGTTGCGCGCGCGTGCGTGTGCGTGTTGCGTGTGTGGGGTGTGTGTTGTGTGTGTGTGTGGTGTGTGAGTGTGTGTGTGAGAGAGAGAGAGAGAGAGAGAGAGAGAGAGAGAGAGGAGAGAGAGAGAGAGAGAGAGAGCGTATGCGCGCGTGTGTTTGTGTGCGTTGTGGTTGTGTGAGTGCATATGTGCGTGCGTGCAGTGTGTGTGCTCGGGCTGTATTGTGTGTGCATACATGCGTGCGCGTTTGTGCATGTGTAAATGCTCGCGCGCGTTTGTGTACGTGCTGGTGTTTGAGAAGAGAGGAGAGAGAGGAGAGAGAGGAGAGAGAGACAGACAGACAGACAGACAGGACAGACAGACAGACAGACAGAGACTGAGACACACACATACACAGAGACACGGAGAGAGACAAAGAGAGTCAGAGAGAGAGAGAGGAGCGACACAGACAGACAGACAGACAGAAACTGAGACACACACATACACAGAGGACACGGAGAGGAGAGAGAGAGGAGAGGAGGAGAGAGAGAGAGAGAGAGAGAGAGAGAGACCGAGAGAGAGAGGGAGATAGATGGCTCTGGTTTGATTTCGCAAGTAAACTTTGGCCTGTGACAAAACTTCTGGTGTGTTTTCATTTTCTTATCACTCTCTCTCTCTCCTCTCTCTCTCTCTCTCTCTCTCTCACACACACACACACACACACACACACACCACACACCACACCACACACACACACACACACATACACACACGCGCGCGCGCATAAACACGATAGACGAGTTAAAAATGCGACAAAAGAGAGCAAGGAATTATTTTTGGAGCCATTGGCCGTCATGACTAGAGAAAGAGGGACATCAACACCTTTTCCGTGTGTGTATGATGTCACAGGAATTGGCGGGATAGGATGTGGGCCCTTTGATGTCGCCTAATCAAAGTTTAACAGATGCCGCTCCCAACCCGGTTGAGCACTTTTTTTTAAAGTTATTGTTGGTTAGCAACACATTAATTATATATATATATAATATATATATATATATATATATATATATATATATATATATAAAACAATTCCACGATTCAGGGTCTCTCTCTCTCTCTCTCTCTGTCTGTCTGTCTCAGGGCTGGGTGAAAAAATAAGCATTGATATTTGCTTATCTCATTACCCTGGTGAAATCAAATTTCGTTCGTTCCTTCCTTCGTTCGTTCTCTGTCTCTGCCTCTCTGTTTGTCTGTCTGTCTTTCAGTCAGTCAGTCAGTCTCTCTCTTCTCTCTCTCTCTCTCTCTCTCTCTCTCTCTCTCTCTCTCTCTCATCTCTTTCTGTCCTGTCTGTCTGTCTCTCTCTCTCTCTGTCTCTCACTCTCGCTCTCTCTCTCTCTCTCTCTCTCTCTCTCTCTCTCTCTCTCTCACTCTCTCTCTCCCCCACACGATTGGGGTTGATGATCGGTTTCACTTCATCTAATGGTCGACAGGTTAAAGGATTGCTGAAAGCTTTTCCTTCCTTCAGAGTGTCTTTTTAGCATTCATTTTGTTTCGTTTGCAGGTGATGTCATGCTGTTTTTACTTTTTCCTTTGTTTTACATGTTCTGTTTCATTCAATGTCATATAAATGCCGTTGTATTTTAGGTCAATGTGCGTTTAATGCTTGGGGAAAAAAGATAAAGTCTTATTTACTCTGTGACACAGAGAGAGAGAGGAGAGAGAGAGGGAGAGAGAGAGAGAGAGAGAGAGCGAGAGAGAGAGAGGGGGGGGGGGGGGGGGTATGTGGTTCTCAGGCTTGTTTGTATCAATACATAGAGCTGAAAACATTCAACGCGCGCATACGCGCAAATGTGTGTGTGTGTGTGTGTTGTGTGTGTGTGTGTGTGTGTGCGTGCGTGCGTGCGTGCGTGTGCGTTGCGTGAGTGCGTGCGTGTGCGTGAGTGCGTGCGTGCGTGCGTACGTGCGTGTTGTGTGTGTGCGTGTGTGTGGTGTGTGTGTGTGTGTGTGTGTGTGTGGTGCGGCGCGTGAGCGCGCGTGCGTGCGTGTATGTGTGCGTACGTGTGTGCGTGCGTGCGTGGCGTGCGTGCGTGCGTGCGTGCGTGCGTGCGTGTGTGTGTGGGTGTGTGTGTGTGTGTGGTGTGTGTGTGCGTGTGTGTGTGTGTGTGTGCGCGCGCGAATACGTTGTTTCTTTTTCTTTCTTTCTTTCTTTCTTTCTTTATTCTTCCTTTTTCTTTCTTTCTTTTTCTTTCTTTCTTTCCTTCTTTTCTTCTTTCGTCTTCTTCTTCTTTCTAAAAAGAAGAAGAGCAAGAAGAACAAGGACAAGAAGAAGAAGAACAAGAAGAAGAAAAAGCAAGGAGACAAAGAAGAACAAAAAAGAACAAGAAGAACAAGAACACGACGAAGAAGAAATAAGAGAAGGAAGAAGGGGAAGGAAGAGGAGAAAGTGGAGGATAAAGAGGAGAAAGCGGCGGCGGAGGAGATGGAGGAGGAGAAGCAGGAAAGAGGAGAAGAAACAAAAGGAGGCGGAGAAGGAACATGAAAGAGGAGGAGGAGAAGGAGGAGGAGGAGGAAAGAGAAGGAGGAGAAGGAGGAGGAGGAGGGGGGGGAGAGAGGAGGAGGAGGAGGAGGAGGAGGAGGAGGAGGAGGAGGAGGAGGAGGAGGAGGAGAACAAGCAGAACAAGCAGAACACGGAGATTAAGAAGCTAGGTAGTAAAGAAAGCATAAAAGATGGAAATAAAAAAAAAACAAAAAAAAAAAAACAAAAACAACAAAACAAAACAAACAAACTGGGAACAGTATGTAAATTTGAAACTGAGAGCGTGGATGAAGGCCCTGCTTCATATTACCACTGGACGAAGAATTATGCAACGGGCATCGGATGTGGAGGTGTGTAAGGAATGTTTCCGAGGGTTAGACACGGGAGCAATATTCATAGCCTAGAAAAAAAAAAAAAACCATGTCCATTCTTTCCCGTCTTTTCCGACCAGTCGTCCTCTTTAACCACACGGCTTTACAATATCTGTCATCAAACCCACCTCTGTCCGTTTGTCTGCCTGTCCGTATGTCTGTCTGTCTGTCCGTATGTCTGTCTGTCTGTCTGTCTCTGACTCTCTCACCACTCTTCAAAGGATCCCCCTTCCTCCCAGATACACATTATCACCCAACACTGTTCTCTTTCCGTGTCTGTCCTATTGAGAGAGAGAGAGAGAGAGAGAGAGAGAGAGAGAGAGAGAGAGAGAGAGAGAGAGAGACAGACAGACAGACAGACAGAAAGACAGACAGACAGACAGAGACAGAGACAGACAGACAGAGACAGAGACAAAGTCAGAGAGACAGACAGACAAGACAGAGACGGACAGAGAGAGACAATGCCAGAGAGAGAGAGAGAGAGGAGAGAGAGAGAGAGAGAGAGAGAGAGAGAGAGAGAGAGAGAGAGAACACACACACACACACACACACACACACACACACACACACACACACACACACACACACACACACACGAGAGACAGAGACGAGCAGAGAGGTTGAGAGAGAGGAGAGAGAGAGAGGAGAGAGAGAGAGAGAGAGAGAGAGAGAGAGAGAGAGAGAGCTCTGCAAATGTTGAGCTACAGAGACATGCTCTAGAGAGACAGAGCAAGACTGACAAGAATAAGAATCTGCCGCAGAGGCAGAGACAGAAAGAGACAGAT
>JADBJO010003390.1:82500-85000 GCA_016801955.1 Conus betulinus
AGAGAGCTATACAAACATGAGAAGTAATTGTTTTTTCGTTTTGTAACTTACATGAGAAGCAGTCAAGTCCTATATAGGCTACATCTTTCAATGAAAAACATCGCACTTACAAAAAGGAAATCGTTATCGTGTTTCCAAATCCAAGAGACTTTACATATTTTGGAAAAAATAATCCAAGAACTCTCTCTTTAGTTGTGTTGCACGTGAGGCATGTCGAGTCAGATTTACTTAATGCACTGTGTGTGTGATCCGACCCGAAGCAAAGTGCCAAACTCCAAGTCTGAAATTAATGTGAATGTGTTTGTGCCTGTATATTTCTGTGAGTGATCCTGGCATACTGAGTTGTTTTGTAGAGTCTGAACTGAGCGATTCTGACATAGTACTAGACATGATTATGACAGCCTAACTTCGATTATTCTATTTTTTAAAAAATCTCTAAAATGCTGAGTGAACTCTCTTGCTATCTCAAACAGACGTCAAGATATATGCACGTAAACATGATTGCATCTTCTTTTAGCTCATTTTGTCTATCACCCGAGTGGTATAACCTCTGCACCGTTTATTTCCTCACCCACGGTATCACCCTAGCATGTCCCCGTCGTAGCTCCGGCACTGAACAGGAAAGAGAGAGAAGAGAGAGAGAGAGAGAGAGAGAGAGAGAGAGAGAGAGAGAGGAGAGAGAGAGAGAGAGAGAGAGAGAGAGAGAGAGAGAGAGAGAGAGAGAGAGTGTGTGTGTGTGTTGTGTGTGTGTTGTGTGTGTGTGTGTGTGTGTGGTGTGTGTGTGTGTGTGTGTGTGGTGTGTGTGTGTGTGTGTGTGTGTGTGTGTGTGTGTGTGTGTGTGTGAATGCCAAGTCATCATGAGATAAGAAAAGATACTGCACTACTGTTGTTTCAGTTTCAGTTTTTCATCAAGGAGGCGTCACTGCGAGCGGACTAGTCGATAATTATAGGCCTACGCACTACTGTTGACTCACTTCGGTCATATTCAGTGGTGCCTGTTCCGAAACACATAGACGACGGACACCACCTATTGAGCCCTCTGCTGAGGAGAATAACTGCCTAGTCGTGGTATCATCGTAATTGAGCATCCCCATCTGGCAGGCGCCACAACGTTCGTCCAACGACAGTCCTCCTGAATTCGTCCACACACTAAAAACACAAAATCACCAAGGGTACAGACGTGGATAGGAGATCACCATGACAACAAGGCATGAATACTACTGAATTTGAGAAAATAAAAAAAAATAGCTGATCGATGATGATGATGAAGATGATGAAAATGATGCCAACGTTGTTGCAATCAAAATGTCTACGTCATTTTGCCATTTGCTATCCAGAGTACGTGCATCTTCTAAGCTTTGTAAGGCAAACTACTAATGAATGTACACCAAATAAAAAAAAAATCGGTCTTCCACTGTGACTGCTTTCTTTCGTTTAAGAGAGGACAGACTTCCGCATGGTCAAATGGAATATGAATCAACTCTTTAATCCATGATCAAATGGAATATGAATCAGCTCTTTCAATCCATGGTCAAATGGAATATGAATCAGCTCTTAATCCATGGTCAAATGGATATAAATCAGCTCTTTAATCCATGGTCAAATGGAATATGAATCAACTCTTAATCCATGGTCAAATGGAATATGAATCAGCTCTTTAATCCATGGTCAAATGGAATATGAATCAAAACTCTTTAATCCATGGTCAAATGGAATATGAATCAACTCTTTAATCATGGTCAAATGGAATATGAATCAGCTGGTAAATGGTCAAATATGAATCAGCTCTTTAATCCATGGTCAAATGGAATATGAATCAACTCTTTAATCCATGGTCAAATGGAATATATAAGCTCTTTAACATTTCCGTAAAAAGGTTAAGATGTGTTCGTCATGTGGAACTTGGATTAGCCCCTTAGTCCGTATCTGCAGAAGAAAATGAAGAGTGTTCGTCTTTGGACCCCATACTGTCTCTCCACAGAGTTCTGTTAAAATCGGTCCGTAGTTTTTGTGTAATCTGCTGACAGACAGACAGACAGACAGACAGACAGACAGACAGAAAAATCAAACAATGAGACGTTGGTCAAACCATAGTTTAGGAGGAGGTGAGGATATCCAAAATAGCAAAGCACCGTTATCAAGCGTCCGTCCTCTGCATATCAAGTGTTATTCTTTACAAAACAACTGTTTCGTATGAATCGTTTCCACCTCTTCTTCAAATTAATCACGGGGAGAATAAGTAAATGCAGTGCAACTGTCGTTTAAAGATCAGTCACTAGCAATACAATGATATCATCAGTTAAAAATAGGTTACACAGTTCTCAGATTAAAAATCACAGGTACTGTCGATTCTGAATAATTTTCAAAAGCAAACCCGTTCCTGAAAAAAAAAGGAAAATCAAATCTACCCACTACCTTTCGTCAATAACTTTTGGCCTTGTTAAAGTCCCTTAATTTTCTTTTGCTTTTACGTCATTTATTGCCATCGATACCGCTTCAC
>JADBJO010003390.1:95000-100000 GCA_016801955.1 Conus betulinus
ATGGGGGGAGCGAACAAAAATTGTTGTCAAGGTCGTGGATGAAAGAAAAAAAATCATCACTTTCGCATGTCAGTCGCTGCACATCCGTGACAACTTAACACGTAATGTGCGGTTGTCAGTATCGTTCTTGATCAAGCTAGTCAAGATCCTACGACGCTTTCGACATCACCAGCATTCCTGTTCTTACCATTCCATCGTGTTTCTGTAAGGTTAAGCCTTCTCAGGAGTCATGCACATGGTTGTATAATGTCTGGTTTGTTAATCCACGTGGTGTGTGTGTGTGTGTGTGTGGGGGGGGGTGGGGTTCGTGTGTGTGTGGTGCGTGCTTGTGTGCGTGCGTGCGTGCTTGTTAATGTTTTATCTTTATGCAAAGTAACCTCTGTAGCATATACTTTAAAAGTAATTCTTTATGAGATATTTTCATACGCGATAGAGAGAGCGAGAGAGAGAGAGAGAGAGAGAGGAGAGAGAGAGAGAGACAACAGACAGACAGACAGACAGACAGACAGACAGACAGACCGACATACAGAGACAGAGAGACACAGAGACAGACAGAGAGAGGGAGAGAACATTTGCTCGAACACACGACGTCAAACTCTGACTTGATGCAAAAGCTTACTCACGATAGCTCTCTACTCTCTCTCTCTCTCTCTCTCCTCTCTCTCTCTCTCGTCATCCGCTCTCTCTCTCTCTCGCTTGCACCTCTCATCCTCTCTCTGCCCACCCGCCGCTCTTCTCCTCTCTCTCACCTCTGTCGTCTGTCTCTTGTTTCTTTGTCTTCTCTTTGTATGTCTGTCTGTCTGTCAACCTCTCTCTGGCTATCCCCACTCGCACCTCTCTCCCTCTGTCTGTCTGTCTGTCTGTCTGCTTCCTGTCTCTCTCTCTCTCTCAGCTCGCTCTCTCTCATCCGACAGCAACACTTCTCTCATCCTCTCTCTCCTCTCTCTCCTCATATCAAGATTTTTTTGGAAGTCGGCAATAGAAAAGTTACGTCTGTTCTGTCAGTCTCTCTGTCGGTCGGTCCGTCGATCGGTGGGTCCTGTCTGTCTGTCTCTGTCTCTGGATCTGTCTGTCTTTGTCTGGCTGTCTGTCTCTCTCTCTCCTCAGTCTCCTACCCCCTCCCCCTCTCCTTCTCCCGCGTCCAAGTCTCTCCTCTCTCATCTCAATCTCTCTCTCTCTCCTCTCTCTCTACTTATCTTGTAACATAAAATGTTCAAAAAAAAAATGACATCACAATAGAAATAGGTTTGCCCTCCCTTTATGCGGAATTGCCCTCTACACATTTCTGAAAGCGGTGATGCAGAGGGCCGCTTATTGAACATTAGTGGGTGGTGCCATCACAGAGCTATTCAGACTGTTTCTTTAAGGTGTCACACACACAACACACACACACACCCACACACACACACACACAACAGCACACACACATCACACACCCATACACACACCACACACATACAACGCCACATACCACACAACCACACAACACACACACACACACACACACACACACGACACACACACATGCACGCACTGCACGCAACGCAACGAATCACACACAACACACACCCACACACCCACAACCAACACCACACACAACGCCCCAACACACACACACCACACAAGCCACACACAAAAAAACACGTCACGCACACACGCACGGCATGCACGAAACCACCCCACCACACACACCACCCACACCACCCACCACACACGCACCGCACACACGCTCACAGCACACCGCACGACGCACGTCAACACTACATAAACCCAACAACGACTACCAGGAATACCACATGCACTTGAGGCGGGCCGGACACGCACCGCGCGTAAGCGCGCCCGTGGGCCTTCTAACACGCATGCCATACTCCCAACACCTAGACCACCCCCCCACCCCCACCCCATCCCCAGGTGTATTTCCAACCAGGTGAACATGTGCGCCTGTAAACACCTGCAGAAGAGAGAGAGAGAGAGAAGAGAGATAGAAGGAGAGAGGAGAGAGAGTAGACAGAGACAGGAATCAGAAGAAACAAGAGAGCAAGGGAGACACGGCAGAGCGGACGAACGTGAGCAGACAGATAAGAACCCCCCCCGCGAAAAAGAAGACAAGACTCGACTGATAGACAAGAAAAGTATGGACAGAAAAGAGACAGAGGGACAGATGAACAAGACAACAAGAGTGAATAGAGACGGAATTAGAAGAAAAAAAAACCCGAAAAAAAAAAAAAACCAGGAGACAGAAGAACTTTTCCAATTTCCCCCTTCCATCCCCCTTCCTGCGATCGCCCCGCTAACTATCAATCGTATTCCAAAGGGGAGAGAGAGAGAGAGACAGAAGAGAGCGATAGAGAGAGAGAGAGGAGGAGAGGAATAGAGAGAGATATAAGAGACAGAGACAGAGAGTACCAGACGAAGACAGGGAAAGAAAGAGCAGAGAGAGACAGAGAGAAGCGACAGACAAGAGACAGACGAAAGAAGAAGAAGAAGAAGAAAAAAAGAAGAAGAAGAAGAGAAACAGCAGGCGACTGGATTAGGAACTAACAAGTGACAAACCCGCCTTTATGTTCCATTTTTTGTATCACAAGGGATGCGGGGGGGATGGTAAAGGAATGGTCGTGGATGGAACTTGGATAAAACAAAAATCGCTCCAGGTGAAGGTGTAGAGTGGGAAATTTCAATGCTGTTAGGGTTATTGGGGGTTAAAAATGTGTGGCATCGTTTCTTCCTCGGTCTCTCCCGCTCCCTTCTGGGAGATAATGCCCGTAACCTACTCCTAGCCTTTGACTACGCCCTTGTCCCATATCAGGTTTGGTTTTTTTCAAGCCTCCAGATCCATTGCGCAATAATTTGGGGTGGTGTGGGTTTGCTGTTTGGTATGGGTGTGTGTGGTGGGCCCTCGCGCAGTTCTAAAGGATCACCTCTCTTCTCTGTGCGGAATCATGTCACCTTCTGGTCTTGATCACCTTCTGTCCTTTTCTCTCTTCTGCCGCCTCTGTCTTGTCTCCTGCCTGCAGGTGTTCTGCCCCTGTCAGACCATTATTATCTTCCACGATCTCTGTCTATCTCTTCCTCTCTCCCTCCTTCTTTCATCCACCCCGAGTGTGCGCGCCGCGCGCGTGTGTGTGTGTGTGTGGGTGTGTGTGTGTGTGTGGTGTGTGGGTGTGTGTGTGTGGGAGTGTGGTGTGTGTGTTTTGTGAGCGAGAGAGAGAAGAGGAGGAAGAGAGCTGAAGTGGGTGTGGTGGGGGTGTTGTGTGGTTTGTGTGTACTGTTGTGTGTGCCGCGGTGTGGTGTTGGTGTGTGTGGTGTGTGTGTGTGTGGTGTGTGTGTCCGGTGCGCGTGCTGCGCGTGCGTGGTGTGCGTGTGTGGTGTGTTGTGTTGTGTGTGGTGTGTTGTGTGTGTGTGTGTGTGTGTGTGTGGTGTGTGTGTGTGTGTTGTTGGTGTGTGTGTTGGCCTTTTGTGCCCTCCTCAATGAAAGTACGCAAGAAGACATACATGCAAAAATACAATGGGCATTATTGCTACCTTACAGCATTGGAAGTGAGCAACTGCCATCACAAGGAGACAGTGCTTGTGATAACACAAGAAGCCAGCCTGAAAACAACGTTGGCACAAAAGTGAAAGAGAGAGACGAGAGCCCAGAATGAGTACCAAGGAGTGTGCGCGTGGAGCTTGCAGGAGAGAGTGAAAGTGGGAAGAACTGGCGAGAACGAGAGGGAGGGGGGGGAGGGAGAGAGAGGGGGAAGGAGTGAGGAGATAGGGAGAGAGGTAAGGAGAGAGTACAAGACGGAGGGAGAGAGGATGAGAGGGAGAGAGAGAGGGAGAGAAAGAGGGAGCGGGGACAGAGATAGAGACGGGAGAGGGAAAAAAAGGGGATACAGGAGAGGGAGAGGGGAGAGAGAGAGGAGAGAGTAGGGGAGCAGACGTAGAAGGAGAGAGGGAGAGAGAGAGAGAGGAGAGAGAGAGTGAGAGAGAGGGAGAAAAGAAAAGAGGAAAGAGAGAGGGAGAGAGAGAGGGGAGGAGAGAGAGAGAGGAGAGAGAAGGAGAGAGAGAGGGGAGAGAGAGAGAGAGAGAGAGGAGAGAGAGAGAGGAGAGAGGAGAGAGAGAGAGAGAGAGAGAGAGGGAGAGTCGATGAGAGAGAGAGAGAGACACCTATTCATATCCCCATGCTTTTTTTTTGACTCTCAACTGCCATCGCTCTCCAAACACAAGCAAGACCGCACTCTTCGCTCTTGGCACGGAGAAAGCACAGCGAGCAAGCCGGCATCCACATTTCTTGTGTGCCCTAAGAATGTGGGGATTCAGAGCAGCGGCAAAGAGGATGGTGTGAAAGAGAGAAAATGTACCCTGAGGCCCGTCCTCCATTCTGCGCATCCATGTCATTGCAAAACATCCATCCCATGTGCATACATCGTTCTGGCTCAACACCCAGTCGAGATTGGTTAACGACCCATTGTCATCCAATCCCTCTTCTTTCTTTACACCATCAACTCATTTCTCTGTGTTTTGAACTCTTCCCAGGAATGGCGCACCATACATCAGCTCTATTAATTCACATACTCTTGAGTGCAACATGTAGAGTTCTTCTTGCTCAGAGGGTGCCCAACTTTTGTGTATGAGAGAATGTTTCAGGCTAAAAAAAATTGTCCCTGCTCATTGTTCTGTATCTCTCTGTTTTCTCTTCCCTCACTCCTCTCGAAACTCTCTCTCTCTCTCTCTCTCTTCTCTCTCTCCTCACACCACCAACACAAGCACACACACACAACACACACTCTCTTCTCTCTCTCTCTCTCTCTCTCTCCTCTCTCTCTCTCTCTCTTCCAATCTCTTCTGTCTCTCGCTGTGGCCAGTTGTGATTAAATTTCATTTCATTCCATTTTCAGTTCTCTGTATCTGTCGTCCTCTCTATTGTTTGTACGTAATTTTAATTCCAGTGTCACGTTTGTAACTATAAATATGTATGTCTTAACTTTTTAGGGCAGCGGTCACAAATGTAATTTCTC
>JADBJO010003390.1:105000-107500 GCA_016801955.1 Conus betulinus
AGTAGTAAGTCAAAGCGACGAGGAGAGGAGCGAGAGAGGAGAGAGCGGATGGGGAGAGGAGAGAGGGAGAGAGGAGAGAGAGACGAGAGAGGAGAGAGAGGACACAGAGAGAGACAGAGAAGACAGAGAGACAGAGAGAGAGACAGAGACAGAGACAGAGAGATCCAGAGACAGAGAGAGAGAGAGAGAGCTTTGCAATCTTCATTTCTTAGTGTAATCCCAACTGCTACCCATGTCAAAACAACATGAAAGGAACTCTCGTTCTGGGGTTTTGAATGGGACAGAAATACTGACTAAGCAGTTACCCACGTTTTAGCAGTTTTTGTGTAGAGCTATAGACTGAAGGTATGATGAAGCTGGTGGAGCAGAGAATATGAAACCGAAGTTACATTTTCCACGTGAAAAAATCACCCTTCGTCCATCTTCACTACTGCATATCTGTGACAGTTTGTATCATTCTTGCATGTCGTCATATGATTTTTTTTTTTCAAAACGTCTGAGATCTGGTGAGCTTTTCATACCAACCATTCTTTGCTAATACCTTCCAATCTATTGTCACGTCACTTCTCTACGGCTGAACTCTTTTTTTTTTTTTTTTTTTCGTTATTGGTGCAGGTGTGTGAGATTGTCAATCAACGTGCTCTGCGTAGTTTTTTGTCAGTTCACATTCCCCCTCTCAAACAGTGCTGCACATCAGGGTGGGAGAGAATACTACTGGTTAATAATGTGCTACGTTCATTTTCTTCTTCCCCCCACCCCCCACCACCCATCTCTACCCCTCCCCATGTATCTTCTCCTTTTCTGACTCTGTCTGTCTGCCTGTCTGTCTGTCTGTCTCTCTCCCTCTCTCTCTCTCTCTGCCTATCTCTGGGTCTTCTGAGTCTCCCTCATGTTCTATTCCTCCTCTCTCTCGCTCTCTCCCTCTCGTCTCTCTCTCTCTCATCTCCTCTTGTGTGTGTGTGTGTGTTTGTGTTGTGTTGTGTGTGTGTGTGTTGTGTGTGTGGTTCACTTTGGGGGGGGGGGGAAAAACAGATTTGTCAAGGTTGCAGCGGTGACATATCAATCACATATCTTCGTTATGGGGGGCCCTTCAGAATGCCTGGCTACTTCCTCTGGCGCCCTTTCTTCGGGATGTATCGTAGTGTTATCGCTCGCTCCACCGCAGCATTGTCTGGTATGAAAGCTGTAGCGGAAGTGGAAGAGGATGATGTGAGATTAGATACGGAAGGACCAAGATCGAGGAAGGAAGCAAGAGATGAGAGACAAGGAGATGAAGGAAAGATGAGAGAGCGAGTGAAAGTGACGGATCAGAATCGCGTTTCAGTAAATTAGAGAGAGAGAGAGAGAGAGAGAGGGGTGTGAGGGAGGAAAGGAGAGAGAGAGAGAGAGAGGGAGAGAGAAGCGAGGAGAGAGGAGAGAGAGAAGAGACAGAAAACAGAGAGAGAGACAGAGAGAGAGAGGGGGAGGAGGGAGAGAGAGAGAGGGAGAGAGAGAGGGAGAGAGAGAGAGAGAGGGGAGAGAGAGAGGGAAAGAGAGAGGAGGGAGAGAGAGAGGAGAAGAGAGAGGGGAAGAGAGAGAGACGAGGACGGGATGGGAGAGATATGAGAGAGAGAGAGGAGAGAGAGGGAGGGGAGATGAGGGGAGGGAGAGGGAGGCGTTAAAAAGTTTTTCCATTTTTTTTTTCTTTTCGTGTTGTCTTCAAACAGTTAACCATGTCCAAATAAAAGTAATTATCTGAAAGGCACAATGAGCATGCACCGAAGTGAGTCCTGTTTTAAAACGCGCGAGAATGTGGAATAGAGACAGGTACTGATGGACGGCTAGGAGTGGGAAACAATGGCTTTTTTTATGTTTGTGGAGGGGAAAACTACCCACCGCCCTTACCTTCATGTGCAATGTACTGCTGCATCGTTCTCGTTCAACCCATTCAACATTTCCATAACTCTTTATACATTGCAGTCTTTCTCGTCTATGCTTGTGCTTTATTACTCTGTCAGTTTTACTGGTTGAACTCTTCGTATGGGGGCCGGAATGGCTCAGTTGGTAGTGCGCCGGACTCGTAATCCAAGGGTTGCGGGTTCGAATCTCCGCCGGGCCGTTTCGGTACGGGGGATTTTTTCTCGCTGAGTTAAACATTAGTTCTGACTCCATTTCCCGTACAGTCCTTCGAATGAGACTATAAATCGAGGTTCCGTGTGTGAAGGCACGCATAACATCTTGCACACACGTAAAATCCCATCACCAACTTTCGGAAGAGAAGGCCAGTTTGACCGTTGGTATGGATGACACGTTACACGTAGCATGCACCTTCCACGAAGATGGAGTATGGCTGCCTTAATGGCGGGATAAAAAAAACGGTCATACACACAAAACTCCCACTCCCTTTGTTGGGTAGATGGGATTAATACTTACCTGTCCATATAGAGAGTGTCCGCGGGGGGTATCAGCCTGCGTACGCAGAAGAAGAAGAAGAAGAAGAAGAACTCTTCATATTAGCGAT
>JADBJO010003390.1:137500-145000 GCA_016801955.1 Conus betulinus
TCTCTCTCTCTCTCTCTCTCTCTCTCTCTCTCTCTCTGTGCCTCTCTTTCTGCCTCTCCTCCACCCCCCACCACCCCCGGACCATCCCCCCCACCTCAGCATTTGCATCCACCCATTCCCAATCCCCCCCCCCCCCTCTCTCTCTTCTCTCTTTCTCTCTCTCTCTCTCTCTCACTCGGCAAGGGAGACAACCGCTAGTTACGGGACGGCACTCCTGCCAGCCTGCTCCTCCCTCCCTGAAGAGTTAATGAAGGGGAGGCCATGACGGTGATGGAACTGTTCCTGTCCCCAGAAATCGCAGAACGGAGGGAGGAGGAGACCGCACCGGCTGTATACTGTGATTTGGGGGGACGGGAGATGGTAGTGAGCGGGCGAGGTGGGGGGAGGGGATAGGGGGAGGGGGTTGGGGGCAGCGGAGGGGAGGGGTGAAGCAAAAGAGAAGGCAGCTGATAGAGAAGGGGGTATGAAAGGGAGGGTGGTCTGTTCTGTCTTTTGCGCGTTCGCTTTGGTGGTCCTTTTTTTTTGGTTGGGAATAGCGGCTTGAAATTTCAGTCTGGTTCACGGCGTGAGAGGGAAGGATGGCGACAACCGATTCCGACGATCGTTCCTACCAATCAGTTAGTTCAATTTCAGTATTTCGGCCATAATGTTCTCCCAATGAATCTTTCAATTTCAATCAAATATAAGAAGAGACAGGGATGAAAACGAAACCGAAGTTGAATGTGTTTCTGTTTCACTTTTTTCCCCTTGTTTAACGTCTCCTTCATTTGTGATGGACACATGATACATAATTAAATTGTTCTCACTGCTAGAGGTCAGAAAGGATATCTTTGCTAATTGTGTTCAAGCCATTACTTTTTTTCCCACTCACAAACGTATACACTTGCACCCCCCCCCCCCCCCCCCCCCCCCCCCACACACACACACACACACACACACACATCCACCATCCAATAATTACGCCCCTTGATTGGTAGAGGAGCCAGTCGGCTGTTTTTTTTTTCTTTGTGAATTCTTGGTGCCGTACCCATGCAGACAAGCCCACCGTGCATTTACTCCAAGTTCTCTAAGAACATTACTCGTTTTGCTTTCGACCCACGCCATTCGTACAGCACGCAAAGTCCACTCCGGGTGTGCGACACCAAAGCCAATGACCTGCGGAGCACTGTCGTTAGTGACACTGAGCGTGCGGTATGCCCCGTCTGCTCTCTGTCTTTGTCTGTCTGTCTGTCTGTCTGTCTGCCTGTCTGTCTGTCCTGTGTCTGTCTCGCTCTGTTTCTCCCCCCTCTCTCTCTTAAACGATCTGTCTAGGTCCTGTCCTGTCTGGTCTCTCTTCTCTCTCTATCTTCTCTCTCTCATCATCTCTCTTCCATTCTCTTCCTCTCTGTCTCTCTCGCTATCTCTCCTCCTCTCTATCGGGGACCATCTCAAGAAGTGAAAACGACATCTACATTTTGCGGGGTGCAGATTCACCAAACGTCTTGTTCAGAAGCCTTGTTTGCAGTGATTTATTGGTTTTTTTCTCATTTGTGTTTCTTTTTTTTTCGGACTACTCTCATAGCAGGCTGGCCACGACACAGCGAGCCGTCCTTGCTCATTGGAGAGCTCCCAATGGTCTGCCGCCCGGACATGGCCACGGGTACGGGCGTGCCGCCAACAAACGTGGTACCGAGGTGTCCTTTCGTCGCCAACAAGAAATGCGCGCCAACGTCCTTGCGCACCCAGCAGATCCCGTTGGTGTGCCAGTAGGAACTGGACCAAGGTCTTGTGTGCCAAGCAGGAAACTGACCCTATGTCTTGCCTGCAGCAGCGATCTTGTGTGTTCCAGTGGAGAATGGACCAATGTCGTGTGTGCAAGCAGGAACGGACCAAGGTCTTATGTGTGCCACGCCAAGAACCTAACCCACTTGGCTTATGCATTCAGGAGGGAACCTGATCCACGGTCCATCACGCTGTCCAGTCCGAGACTCAATGTTTGTACGCACCCGCGCGGAACTGACCCTCCCAGGTTACTGTCTGTGCCAGTGGAACTGAAATGCCAATGTGTCTGGTACTCAGCGGGGCAAAGTGACCCCCAGGTCCCTGTGTTTAGTCAGTCAGAAAAAGTGGGCCAAGTCAGAAACTGGGACTATTGGCCTGATAGAAAGCAGCAGAGAACTAGATCCCGGTCATTGTGTTTCGGTGTGTCTAAGAATGGAGCAATGTCGTTTACCAAAGGCGAGGTAACTGAACCCAAGTCGTGTGTGTGTGCCAGTGAGTCCCGCCAAAACTGGATCAAGCACAATGCTGATCGCCTTCAGTCCAAAGCAAAACAGACTTCCAAGTTTTTATCGTAGCCAGTAAGAACTGGCACCAATGTCCTTGTACAAAAGCAGGGTCCTTTTAAAACCCCCAGGTCTTGTATGCCAGTAAGACGGATAACCGAAGTCTTGTACAACAACGCAGAGAAACTGACAAAGGTTTTTGGGGTGCCAGTAAGAAAAGGGGACCGAAGTCTTGTACACAAGCAGAAAACGACCCAGGTTTTGTGTGCCAGTAAGGAAGGAAGAACCGAAGTCTTTGTACACAAGCAGGAAACTGACCCCAGGTTTCATGTGTGCAGTAAGAGGCAAAGAACGGGAACCGAAGTCTTGTACACAAGCAGAAACGAACTGACCGAGGGTTTGTGTGCAAGTAAGAACGGGACCGAAGTCTTGTACACAAGCAGAAAGCCTGGACCCAGGTTTAGTTGTGTGACAGTAAGAACGGGACCGAAGTAGTCTGTACACAAGCACGAAAATGACCCAGGTTTGTGTGCCAGTAAGAACGGGGACCGAAGTCTTGTACACAAGCAGAAAACTGACCCAGGTTTTGTGTGTGCCAGTAAGAACGGGGACCGAAGTCTCTTGTAACACAAGCAGAAAACTGACCCAGGTTTTGTGTGCCAGTAAGAACGGGACCGAAGTCTTGTACACAAGCAGAAACTGGACCCAGGTTTTGTGTGCCAGTAGACGGGACCGAAACCAGGAACCGACCCAGGTTTGTGTAGTAACAACCGTAGCACAAACATAAACTGACCCAGGTTTTGTGTGCCAGTGAGAATGGGACGCGAAGTCTTGTACACAAGCAGAAACTGAGCCAGGTTTTTGTGTGCCAGTAAGAAGTAAGACCAAGAAGTCTCGTCTTCCAGCAAGAAACTAACCCAGGTCACGTGGAGTGCAGAATGGCCGAACTGTCCACGCCAGCCACATCTTGTGGCAGCAAGAAAACTGGACCAAGACTTTTAACCCACTGCACGAACTGTCTCGCCACGTCTCGTGCGCCAGCAAGATATGGTCGAGGACTTTTACTTGCACGATAGGGCCTGAGACAAAATTGCGTCCAGCAAATATCGTGTGTGGCCACAAATGGTCCGTCCTCTGAGTTCCAAATCTAAGAGTCGCAACTACTAGGTCGGAAACTGGTCCACGTCTTGTGTGCTTGCAGGAATAAACGGCTCGGGTCTTGCATGCCAGACAAAGCCAGGCATAGCTCCACACACAGCAGGGGTAAAACAATGGGACCGTAAGCTCTATTTGTTTATTTTGAGAGCAGAGAAAAAGACCCGCAGCTGGTCATGACAGAGGACAAGGAGTGTGGTAAAAGCTGGTCAGAGGTAAGATAAAACGTGTTGGCGTTTTAGAGGGGGCTGCATCTAAATCACCTCCAAGCAAAGGCTCAGTCCACACACACACACCACACACCACACCACCACACACCAACACACACACACACACACCACACACACACACACACACAACGCACGCACACACACAGAAACTCACACACATCTCACACACACACACTCACACATAATACTTCTCTCTCTCTCTCTCTCTCAATCTCTCTCTTTGACTTTCTCTCTTACTATCTTTCCTTTCTTCTTCTTTCTTACTTTCTCCTTTCTGCTCCTCCTCCTTCACCTTCTTTCTTTTCTTTTTTTTTTCTCCTTCTCTAGCTTTTCTTTTCTCTCCTCCGCTTTTCTTTTTTTTTCTTTCTTTCTTTCTTTCTGTTTCTCCAGGCATCTATTCTGGAATCCAAACACCTGTCCCCCTCAAGGTCTAATCCGTCGGCGGAAAAACCGGGTGGAATTTTGCATGCTGTGATCATGTTAGCGTGGGAAGACCACAAAGGGACTCCACCAAGGAACGAGGTAGTTAGTGCCTCCCTTCTGTTTTCACTACAACATCAAGGCTTCTTTTTGTTCGTTCCCCTCCCCTCCCCCCCCCCCCCCCCATCCCCCCTCCCCATTTTCTCTATTGTAGCCGTCGGCCATCCAAGACCAAAACGTCTGCTTGGCTAAAGCTGTTTGCGGGAGGATTTCTTCGACGGACGTCGTGGTGCTTTGTTTTTTTTTTTGTTTTTTTTTTGTTTTGTTTTTCTTCATCCAATGTCAGCGTTTTTAAAGTTTTCTACTTCCGTTTCCCTCCTGTTTTCACAAAATCCCCTGGCGTTGAATGGAGTTTTTTTTTTTGTTTTTTAATCGACCCCAAGGAAGAATGCTTGTAAGACTCGGCTGAACTGTTTTGCGAAAGTAGATTCTATCAGATTCTATTTTTCTTCATTCATTTTTCTGTAGATGTAAACGTGTGTTGTGTTGTTGTGTGTGTGTGTGTGGGTGTGTGTGTGTGTGTGGTGTGTTGTGTGTGTGTGTGTGTGTGTAATCCTATGGACTGTGCTTTCTTCTTCGGCAAGACCTGAGGAAACACAGATTGCGAATATTTTACGCTCCAAGGGCGAGAGGCGAGCGAAACCGAACTGGAAGGAGGAAAAGTGGGCGGATCCCCCGGTATTGAGTGAGAAGAGAATGAGGCCTTGACACAAAACAGTACGAAGAGAAGAAGAAACGTAACACGGTACTGAGCTTTTTTGTGCGTGTGTGGGTGTGAGGAGTGTTGTGCGTGCGTGTGTGTGTGTGGTGTTGTGTGTGTGGGGTGTGTGTGTGTGTGGTGTGTGTTTGAAGTGTGAGGAAGGGGGCGATGGAGAGAGATGAGAGAGAGAGAGAACGAGGACGAGGAGAGGAGAGGAAGAGAGGGACATAAGAGAAAGACACAGGACACGAGGAGAGAGAAGAGAGTGTCGTCGTGTGGTGTGTTGTGATGTGTGGTTGGCCTCCCTCGTGTGTGTGTGAGCTCGTGATCGCGCGTCTGCTTGTGGCGCTTCTCCACCACCCGGCCCGTGTGTGTAGGAGCGAGCGAGCGATCGCGAGCGAGGCGAGCGACAAGGCGGACAGAGACAGATTGCGAGAGAGGAGAGAGGGTTGGAGGAGAGAGATGAGGAGCATGATGGAAAATGGGTAAACCCTTCATTTACTTGTTGGAATGCTAATGCTCTATCTAAAAACACAAACAAACACAAAACACAACAACCCGAAGTAAATTTCCTTCAAGGTACGTTTCTAAACCACAAGGGAGGTGTTGATAAAGACAATATTGAAAGATGTATTAACTGGGACGTGGTAACAGATTTTGTGAGCAGTGGAAATCTTATTAAAACTGGAATGTTTCCAAATAAATGAGGGCGGGCCGGGGGCAGGTCCAGTTCAGCGAGGATTTCTGAACGTATGGATATGTTGTGTTTTAAAGGTCGTTTGAATACCAAGAAACACCCAAGGGACTAATGATCATGTGAATATTTCAGACCTGAATCTTTGAAAATGAGGAGAAAGAGAGAGAGAGAGATTTGAGAGAGGAGAGAGAGAGGATAGGGAGGGGAGAGAGAGAGAAGAGGGAGAGAGGGAAAGAGAGAGGGGAGGGGGGAGGGTGAGGGGGGAGGGGAACGGGGGGCCGGGGGGGGGAAGGGGGTAAAAGAAAGACAGACAAATATTAAACAGAACAGGAGAGAGAGAGAGAGAGAGGAGAGAGAGGAGGGGAGACGGAGATCCTTGTGGGAGAGGAGAAGGGAGAGCGAGAGAGAGAGATGAACGAAGGAGGGAGTGGAAGGAGGGTCGAGAGGAGAAGGGAGAACACAGGAGAGAAGGAGAAGGGTTTGGAGAAATGAGGGACTGTCTCTCCCCCCCCCTCTTCTCTTCTCCTCTCGCTCCAAGAAGAAAAAGGAATAGCAAGGGGCAAAAAACAACAAACAAGACAACAACATAACAAATTCGTATCCACTAACCAAGAGGGAGAGGCTTTCAGGTTTCGCCAGCAGAAGAACAGCCAGACGAAACAAGGAACGTTACTGGCACAGCAGCAAGCAGCCAGCAGCCAGCACCTCACACTCCACAATGAAGTGCCCTGGCTCAGGGTGGCCGCAGTGCAGCGAATGCGTGTGGTGTTGGGGGACAGCTGGGATAGGCCCCATCTTTCTTTCTTTCTTTCTTTTTTATCTGAATTTTGCAATTCCGATGTCCTAACGTAAAGAGTCATTACTTTTTTTGGTATGCTCCTGTACATTTCACTGGACTGGTGTTTAAAAAAAAACTAAAGGCGTAAAAAATGTCTTTCTCTCTCTCTCTCTCTCTCTCTCTCTCTCTCTCTCTCTCTCTCTCTCTCTCTCTCTCTCTCTCTCTCTCGCACACACACACACACACACCACCACACACACCACACACACAGAGTAGTAGTAGTAGTAGTAATAGTAGTAGTAGTAGTAGAAGTAGTAGTAGTAATAGGAGCAAAACAGCAGCAGCAGCAGCAGCAGCAGCAGCAGCAGTAGTGTAGTAGTAGTAGTAGTAAAAGTAATAGTAGCAGAAGCAGCAGTAGTAGTAGTAGTAGTAGCAGCAACAGCAGTAGCAGCAACAACAGCAGTATCAGCAGCAGCAGTATCAGCAGCAGCAGTATCAGCAGCAGCAGCAGCAGCAGCAGTAGCAGCAGCAGCAGCAGCAGTAGTAGTAGTAGTAGTAGTAGTAGTAGTAATAGTAGAAACAGCAGCAGCAGCAGCAGCAGCAGCAGTAGTAGTAGTAGTAGTAGTAGTAGTAGCAGAAGCAGCAGCAGATGGTTTCCATAGTCTGCTAGCGAAGGATTTCATATCTGTATTTCCCACTACACCCTTTTCATTCTCATTTTCATTATCCTTCCCAGCTTTTGCCCTCTTCGAATCTTTGCCAAGTCAATATTCACATAATAATGGAGGAATTGCCAATCTGCACTTGTTTTCCCCCACTACTAGGAAACACTCACACACACACACACACACACACACACACAACACACACACACACACACACACACACACACACACAATACACGCGCGCGCGCGCGCGCGCGCTCTATGTGTGTGTGTGTGTGTGTGTGTGTGTGTGTGTGTGTGTGTGTGTGTGTGTGTCTGTCTGCCTGCCTGTCTCTGTCTGTGTGTGTGTGTGTGCATGTGTGTGTTTGAGAGAGAGAGAGAGAGAGAGAGGAGAGAGAGAGAGAGAGAGAGAGATGCTGGCGCGTGTGTACGTGTATGTGTGTGTGCGTGAGTGTGCGCAAGTGTGTGTTCATGTGTGTAAACGTACGCACTCCGGCAGCCATTGTCATTTCAGCTGGTGTTCGTGGAATG
>JADBJO010003390.1:160000-175000 GCA_016801955.1 Conus betulinus
TGTATGTATGTATGTATGTATGTATGTATGTATGTATGTATGTGTTGAGTATGGTATGTCGTGTATGCATGTATTATGATGTATGTATGTATGTTATATGTATGCATGTATGTTCTGGTATGTGCGTGTGTACGTGTGTATGTGTGTATGTGAGAGTGGAGGAAAGGAGATAGAGACAAGAGACCAACAGAGGACCCGGATCGGGAGAGGAGAGACAGGAGAGGTACGGCGAGACGAGAGGAGGACAGACAGACAGACAGACAGACGACAGACGAAAGACAGACAGACAGAGAGCGAGAGAGAGAGAGAGTAGGAGACGAGAGAGAGAGACTAAATCCGGGAAATATTGCTTCGAACGAAACGAAGTACAGGGTACGGACGAGAGAGGAAGACGGCACGAGATCGTTTCATAGTAACGAGAGAAAGAGAGAGAGAAAGGACAAAAAAAGGAGAGAGGACAAGAAGAGAGAGAGAGAGAGAGAGAGGTGGGGGAGTCGAAGGAGATCTTTCGAAGGAGGGAAGGGAGAGATTTTGAAGAGACGATAGGGAAGGCGAAGAGGGGAGAGATGCAGAGGAAGGAGACGAGGAGGGAGAGAGAGAGCCTGGGAGAGAGGGAGAGAGAATGAATGGGCGGGAGGGAGAGGAAGCGAAAGAGTAGGAGCTGAGAGACGAGAGAGAGGAGACGAGAGGGGGAGAGAAAGAGAGCGAGAAGCGGGACGACGGAGGAGGAGTAGAGAGAGAGAGAGATCGAGAGTGGAGGCGAGAAGGAGAGCGAGATGGGGGGAGTGACAGAGGATAGAGGAGAGAGGGAGGAGGAGAGATCAGAGAGATCGGATGAGGAGAGTGAGAAGGACGGAGAGACGGGACGAGTTGTGAGGAGAAGAGCGAGCGAGAGGAGAGAGAATGGAGGTAGGACGATGGGAGCGGGCGAAGCAGAGAGAGAGAGAGCAGACAGACAGGACCAGACACATACAGACTGAGGACAGACAGAGGTCTGTCCACACCACGTCCATCACGTTTGATGGGCTGCAGGACAACCCAGTGGGTGTACATTCCTCGTCTGGGGCAGCAAGAAAAATGATCATTATTCTGACTCAATTAGGAGAGGGACGAAAGTAATCATCGTGACCACCACCTTCCTTGTTCCAGGGCGAACCTTAGGCTTGTGTTGGAAAGCGAGGAATGATTCTGGTCCTCTCACGAAGAGCTAATCATTCTATGCTGTTGGCGGCAAAAAAATCATTAGTATCACGCGCTGCTAATTACCGAGGAGGATTTGAGAGGCGCAGGACAGAGGAAAGGGTGGGGGTACAGGCGAGAGCGCGACGTGGTTACGCCCACCTAAACATCCTCCGACACTCATACATATGTATAGCCTTGCATCGAATCCAATCGTCCACAGAAATAACTACGAACGAATGATGCCAAATTACTTTTGGCAGAGTTGGCATACTTCCATCGGCGATAGTTTATGGAAGTTAATCTAGACTCGTATGCCCCCATAGTCTTGCACATCGTAATCTGACTGTAAAATTTCCTAATTCAATTCCACGTGGAAACAACATCTAAGGGCCTCTAGAAAAAAACCGTTTCAAGCGTCTGCGGCAAAAGTTACGTAGCGCAGCGCAAGCTCTGATGTTGCAACCATCTATTGTGTAGAAACAGACGCTTGTGCTTTGCTATGTATAGAACGCAGAGCCTGGGCACGCCATCCTCGCGCATAAAACGATTTAGTTTTTGTTGCTGTTGTTGTTGTCGTACCCTGGCTAAAGGACTCCAGGGATCATCCGAACAGACGAAGTACTTGAACACTATGGGTACAAATGCATCAGCTGGGGTTGAGGACAGTACGTGTGTGACTGTGTTTGATTACCCCGCCACGTGGGGCCACATTCCGATTTCGGGGGATTTTGGAGACTGATAATGTTCTGCTAGGAGCTTGTCACACCTGAAGACAATCCCCGCATAGCTATGCAGAACACAACGACATTTTGATATAGCCTTGGTGGTCTAGCCTGTGTCAATTGGCCTGACACAGCCTTAAGCCAAGGCGGAGTTAGTGAATGCTCTTATCTTACTTCCACTTTTGCTCTTGGTGGCACAGGGATTTGACTAATTAATGTGTGTTGATTTTGTAATTTATCTCGATCTTTAAAGTCCAGGTAATCCATTTCATTTCTTGCTTAAGTTACCACCTGTGGTCTATGTTATTAAAAACGTATTGATTAACACGTGCTATTCTAATCTGGAGACTGTTCACGCTGGAACAGTTCGATTCTGGCCTGCGATCAATCGATTTTGAAAGTAAATGACTAACAGAAGTTCCTCTACATAGAGGATGTTCATGCTTGGAATTCAGGTTTTTTTTTTTTTTTACCTAATCTGTGTACCTAAGATCATGTTTATTCAATTGTAGGCCAATATGCTTAGGGATTTTGAAGAGGAGCGCGCGCGCGCGCGCGCACACACACACACACACACACACACACACACACACACACACACACACACATACACACACAAACATACATACATGCACGCACGCACGCACGCACGCGCTCGCGCACACACACACACACGCACGCACACACACACACATACACAGACACACACACACACACACACACACACACACACACACACACACACACACACACACACACACACACACACACACACAGACGTGCGGTATCCCTTGTACTTTTCTTATCTCAGAGAGGGGGGCTGAGAGAGGGGCTGAGAGAGAGAGAGAGAGAGAGAGAGACAGACAGACAGACAGACAGACAGACAGACAGACACAGAGTCAGGCCAGACCAAGCCTCACCATTTTCTGAAGAGCTGCAGAGAGAATACCCAAAGAGCCTATTCCCAGTGTTTACGAGGAGGAGTGAAACTAATAACCTTTACCAGCCACTCAGCAACGTTCGCCTGCCAATCCAACGTGTGAGAAGTGCGTGGGTTCGAGCCCTGCCTTTCTCGCCCTTTCTTTCCCAGTTGAATGACAAATCGAACTGAACGTCAAGTCCATCGGATGGGGACTATAAGCGAGTCGGACCCGTGTGCCTTCCTGGCCCCCTGCACACGGTTAAAGAACCCACGGCAGTTGAAAATCGAAAAAAAGAGCAGGGGGGTGTGTCCCCGCTGCCCTGGCAAAATTGATGCAGATTGAAGATAGCCGCCTGGTATTTCTTACCAAGCCACACAAAAAATTGTCACTTACTGTTATCGTGTGCCATCGTGTACCGGTGGAAATGGAGGGACACGTATAAACATCGCATGTATCCTATGTGAGAAACTGGAGGAATAAATGAGATAAATGAAAATGAGTGACTGATATTTGAATGGTACAGGATCTATCTATCTATCTATCTAATCTATCTATCTTCTATCTATATATATATATATGTTGTGTGTGTGTGTGTGTGTGTGTGTGTGTGTGTGTGTGTGTGTGTGTGTGTGTGTGTGTGTGTGTGTGATTGGTGAGGTATGGATGGCAGTAGGGCGGACGTTATGGGTGCTCTGAGGAGTGGGGTTTGTGGTGTGTGGACGAATATGGATTTATGACGCTGGTGCTGTTGCGGGAAGAACAGTAGACATGTTCATGTGTGTGCGTGGAGGCAGGTGTGGGCTTTGGGTGGGGGGTGGGGTGTGGGGGAGGGGAGCGAAGGAGTGGGTGTGGCTGTGTGAGTACGTGTGTGTGCGCACGTGCACACGAGTCTATGTGGGGAGGGATGCAAGTTTGAATGGAAGCAAGCGTGAGTGTGTGTGCGCGCGCGCGGGTGTGTGGTGTGTGTGTGTTTGTGCGTGTGTGTGTGTGTGTGGTGTGTGTGGGGGGGGGGGCACCCACGGGGGGGGGGGGGGGGGGGGGGGGGGGGGGGGGGGGGGGGGGGGGGGGGGGGGCGAGGGGGGGCGCCGAGGGACATGGAGAGAGGATGGCAGGGGGGGTAATTTGAGGTGGACAAAGGAAGGCGGAGGGGGAGGCTGCATGAGGGGGCAAGGGGATAGGATGTAAGGGCTGTGGGGTGTTGGAACCAAGGGACTTCACGAGGCTGTGAGAAGTAATCAACCTCAGTGCATCGCCCCCCACACTAATTCACGAGGTGAGAAAAATAAACCGCCTCCCACCACCCCACCCACCCCATCCCGCTCAACCCCCCCCCCAACCCTAATAAATCACCCTTCCTATAAATCAACCGCTTCCACCTGTTCTATCTGTTCTCTCTCCTCTCTCTATACTCTCTCTCTCTCTCCTCTCTCTATCTCTCTCTTGACTTTGACTGTATGTTTGTCTGTCTGTCTGTCTCCTTGTCTGTCTATGTCCGTCTCTCTCCGTTGTCTCTGTCCTGTCTGTATCTATCTATCGTGTGTGTTGTGGTGTGTGTGTGGTGTGTGTGTGTGTGTGGTGTTGTGTGTTGTGTGTGTGGTCTTTGTCCGTCTGTCTGTATGTAGTATGTACTCCCTATCTCTGTGTTTTTTTCTCTCTGTCTATATATCTCTGTCTCTGTCTCTCTATCTCTCTACTTCTCTCTTCCCTCCTCTGCTCTCTCTCTCTATCTTCTCTCTATCTCTCTCTCTCTCTCTGCCCAGTTCTACGATATCAAACCAGCCATTTCAAGTCCTCTTCCCCCACTTCCCTCTATCATCATGGTCCGACCTTGTTCTTATGCTCTGCTCTCAGGTACTCTTGTGGCATGCCTGCAAACTAGATGTTGGTATCTGCATGGACTTATTTCTTTGCTTACATCTGCTTTCTGTTGTGTCTGTACTGACGTCTGCTTGCAAAGTCTGTTTGTTTTATGTCTGTTGTTTTTTGAATTCTGTCTGTGCGTCTGTCTATGCTCATGTGTCTGTCTATGTTTCTGTCTCTGTCTGTCTGTATGTCCGTCGTCCCGTCCGTCCGTCAAGCGACTCATTCTGTTGTCTGTCGTGTATGTCTGTATGTCTGTCTTCTCTCTCTCTCTCTCTCTCTCTCTCTCCTCTTCTCTCATCTCTCTCTCTCGTCTACTCCTACATTCACTCATTTGTACGTGCGCCTGATTGATCGCACAAGCAAGCAAGCACGCACGTACACACAATAGCCACACATGGATGCAGAGAGAGAGAGAAGACACAAAACACACACACACACACACCACACACACACAAACACACACAACACACACAACACACCACACACACACTTGGCACACGACTCGAAATGCGTATCAACACACATGCTAAGTAGATGTGGTGACTCACATAGCACAATACATGTTTCTTCACCAGCTGCATTCAAAAAACGGGAGAGAGAGAAGAGACGGAGGGGCGGGGAGAGAAGAGACGAGAGAGAGTGGTGAGGGAGAGGTCGCAGACCGGGCGAGAGAGAGAGCACTGGAGGAGTGGAGAGGAGAGAACCAGAGGAGAGAGGAGGGAGAGAGAGAGACAGAGAGAGCGGACAGAGAGGACAGACCAAGAGACAAGAGGAGAACGAGAGAGAGACAGAGAGGGGGGGGGACGGGGGGGGGGGGGGGGGGATCGGGGATCGGGACGACGAGAGGGGGCAAACCGGGCTATTTGAAATGGGGGGCGGTGGGAGTCTCAATTCGGCCATAGAAATCGGCCTGATCTGATGAGACCAAATCGAGAAAGAGGAGCTGTGAGATACATTAAGGAAGATCTAGAGTGGGCATTTAGATTATGTAATCGGCAGGTTCCTGAAGTTAGGGAAAGAGACGCTGGCATCCTCCCGCGAGCTAGGTGAGGCTCCAAAGATTGAAACAGTTTCGTCCTTGGCACCACACATCAGGTTAGACAGCAGGGGTTAAGAGAGATGAGCATATGCATCGGTTCAGAGGTTATCAGTAGGTTATGCGTGCAGTGGGTTAAGGAAATTATGCTACAATTAGATCAATAGATCATGGGTTCACGCACACTCCCTGTGAGGAAATCATGCGTAGCATCAGTTTAGTTGACTGCGCATGCGAACGGTTTAAGTGCATTATTTGTACATTGGGATAAGTGTGATTATGCATACTCTCGGATCAGTAGAGTGCGCATGACATTCATTTCAGTAGATCATGTATACAGTCGGTTCAGTAGGTGATGTGTGCACTCAGTTCAGGGGATTATACGTACAACTGGTTCAGTAGAGTGATGCATGCACTCGGGTCAGTAGATTGTGCGTACAATTGGTTCAGTAGATTATGCTTGCACATCAGTTCAGTAGATTATGCGTACTATAGGTTCAGTAGATTATGCTTGCACTCAGTTCAGTAGATTATACGTCCTATTAGTTCAGTAGGTTATGCAGGCACTCGGGTCAGTAGATTATGCGTACAATTGGTTCTCTAGACTATTATGCATGCACTCGGGTCAGTAGATTATGCGTACCATGTGTTCAGTAGATTATCCATACACACAGGATAAGGAGAGTATGCACACAATCAGGTCCATAGATCAAGGTACACTATCAGTTCAGAAGATTATGCATGGCAGTGGTTTAGTAGATTATGCACATAACTGGCTCGAGAAGATTCTGCGTATTAGTTCGGTAGATTATGCGTACAACTGCCTCAGTAGATTACGCGCAACCTTTGGTTCAGCAGACCACACATATGAGCGTACGACTGGTTCAGTGGATTGCATATGCAGTTGGTTCAGTAGATTGTGCATACAATCGGTAAAGTTGATTCCGTATAACGTACGTGTGTGTGTGTTGTGTGTGTGTGTGGTGTGTGTGTGTGTGTGTGTGTGTGTGCGTGCGTGCGTGCGTGCGTGCGTGCGTGCGTGCGTGCGTGCGTGCATGTGTGCGCGTGCGTGCGTGCATGCGTGCGTACGTGCGTGCGTGCGTGTGTGCGAGCGTGCGTGTGCGTACGTACTTGCGTGCGTGCGTGCCTGCGTGTGTATGTGTGTGTGTGTGTGTGTGTGTGTGTGTGTGTGTGTGTGTGTGTGTGTGTGTGTGTGTGGTGTGTCTAAAATCTCCCCGTCCCCAAGGAATCTTAACAGACGATGCCATTGTAACAAGCTCAACGAGTAGGAAAAAGATGTTTGAGACTACAGTCAGAATCTATCATATTATTACACTAAACGTGTGTGTGGTGGCAAAATGAGATCAGTGAAAGAGGCTGTGAGAAAAGAAAACGGCCTCACCATTTCCCGAACTGCAGAAAAGCTGCCCCGAAGGCAACGGACTTTGGACGAAGACACACTTGGTCAGCTAAAAGCGCTGGAACTACAGGTTTCCCTAGCCACAAAATCGATTGAACCTCCTGGGAACTCTCAAAGCTAGGGACAACCTTAAATTTCAACCAGGCAACAGGGGTGATTAAATGTGCACGTGGTTTCTGGCCCATTATGATAGTTCACGTTGGTAAAGTGCCCTTTTCTGTTTCGTTTGGAAAAGTGATACGTGCGGTAATGAATGAGTAAAATTGCGGGGGGGGTGGGGGTGGGGGGGGGTGGGGTGGGGGGTATGATGAAAACAGTGTGTGTCTATCTGTGTGTGTGCGTAAGTGTGTGTGTAGTTGTGTGTGTGTTTGCGTGTGTGTGTGTGTGTGTGTGTGTGTGTGTGTGTGTGTGTGTGTGTGTGTGTGTGTGGTGTGTGTGTGTGTGTGTGAGTGTGTGAGCGAGAGAGAGAGAGAAAGAGAGAGGGAGAGAGAGAGAGGAGGGGAGGGGAGAAGGATGGATTTCAGATCAATGCCTTTTCACGAAACATTTACAGAAGAAAAAAATAATTCATTCCTCTAAACAGTCCAGGGAAAAAGTCGATCGTATTATCCAGTGAACACCTAAGAGACAATGGCATCCCAACGGCTGCAGACGAAACCTGGACAACCATAGCATCATGTGATTACAAGGTGCTATGGGCGTGAAATGGATGAAAACTCCCCAACTGTCACGGCTCTGAAACACTTTCTAACGCTCTGTCTTCGTCAGAACCAGCGATCAATAGTGAAGGGCCATCGCCAGCCGCTGACGTCACTGCAGATGATGACGTCGATAAGGGAAATGTTATACAAGGATTGAATGGGTGATTTGATTTATGGGTTAGAATGTGGAAGGCACAATCGTGTTCGCGTGTACGAAACTCTCTCTCTCTCTCTCTCTCTCTCTCTCTCTCTCTCTCTCTCTCTCTCTCTCTCTCTCTCTGTCAAACACACACACACACACACACACACACACACACACACACACACACACACACACCAATTCATGATGATGATGATGATGATGATGATGATGGCGATGGCGACGACGACGACGACGACGACGACGACGACGACGACGACGACGACGACGACGACGAGATGATGATGATGATGATGATGATGATGGTGGTGGTGGTGGTGGTGGTGGTGGTGATGATGATGATGATGATGATGATGATGATGATGATGATAATGATGATGCCGCTGCTGCTGCTATCACTACTACTGCTGCTCCTGCTACTACTACTTGCACAACTACTGCTACTAAAACAACTACTACTACTACTGCTACTTCGACAACAACAACAACAACTACTACTACTACTACTACTACTACTACTACTACTACTACTACTACTACTACTACCACAAAGCACCACAGCAGCAGCAGCAGCACCACTACTACTACTACTACTACTACTACTACTACTACTACTACTACTACTACTACTACTACTACGATGATGATGATGAAGAGATGATGATGATGATGATGATGATGATGATGATGATGATGCCTGTTATGTTTCTTTGTTTATCATTTCTGTTTATCCACTTGCTTTCTAAACGTCGTTCAGAATTATCATGATTTCCAGGTACCAAACTTCTCGCTTCATCCTCATTCCTCTCCTCCTCTCTCTCTTCTCTCTCTCTCTCTCTCTCCTCTCTCTCTCTCTCTCTCTCTCCTCTCTCTCTGCCTCTCTCTCTCTCTCTGCCTCTCTCTCTCTCTCTCACTCTCTCTCTCTGTGTCTCTGTCTCTCTGAGTATGAATATGCTAAATAGATTCTATCATTAATTCATTTCTTTTTCATGCAGTAATCTGTTCAGACACGTGTATATTTCATTTCTCATCAATTTTGAAAGGAATAAATCCTTGTTTTCATCGAACCCAACAATGTAAGATCTCAATGAACTATCCTAGCGAAAGAAACGTAATGCAGACGCAGCGATGGAGGTGATAACCATAAGTGGCAAGATACTCAAAAGGAAGAAAGGAGACCAGGCGAAAATGAGTTAACTAGCTGAGAGACAGATCGAAGAGCCCGAGGGGCTTATGACAAACGACACAAAACAACCAAGTCACGCTCAGACGACAAAAGTGGCAGCAATTAATCTTCCCTCCAAAGTTCAAACTACGTCAGACCATCCTTCTTTCGTCTTCC
The DNA here is from genome assembly GCA_016801955.1 of Conus betulinus. Classification (NCBI taxonomy): domain Eukaryota; kingdom Metazoa; phylum Mollusca; class Gastropoda; order Neogastropoda; family Conidae; genus Conus; species Conus betulinus. The sequence goes on from JADBJO010003390.1 coordinate 169,350, forward strand.
TGCACATGCTCCAACAAAACCAACGTCCTTACCAACCCAATCTCTCTCATCACACACTCTTTCCCCCTCGTTCTTCCCTGACAGGAAATGGAAAAGCTGAAGGTCACGCGCATCGCAGCTTTGGGGCTGTAAAAAGCACGTGCGACAAGAGGAACCGTCGAAAATAAACTGTTCATTGTTTTCACGATGACGCGAGTTACAGACGTAGAGTACGTTCGGAAGATATTGTCTGGAAGCAAAGTCATGTTTTATCTTCTGGCGTGAGGTGTTCTCTGTGCATAAGATGGAAGGTTTGGAAAAAAAAACACACACATACACACACACCCAACGCGCGCGGCGCGCACACACACACACACACACACACACACACACACATATATAGATATAGAAGAAGATAGAGAGAGACTAGAGAGAATAGAGAGATAGAGAGAGAGAGATCGTACTCAAGACTCAAGACTCAAAAACTTTATTACTCACGGATAAAGATTTGATAAGAGGAGCGAGAGAAGAGAGAGAGAAGATAGATAGAAGAGAGATAGAGAAGAGAGAGGAGAAACAAAACACAGCCTAAACAGACACATAGAAACAACCTCACAGACAGATAGACAGACACAGACATATAGACGCTGTACAGACAGACGTGGGACATACAGAACAGACACACGTGTGGGTCACACCCACACACACAGACAGGGTGTCCACACACACACCACACTCTTCTCTCTCTCCTCTCTCTCTCTCCTCTCTCTCTCGAACACATCTAACAATCTCTCCTCGCACACACGCATAACACACTAAAACTTCACACACACTCACACACACCTCTCTCTTCTCTCCTCTCTCCTCTCTCTCACTCCTCTCTCCTCCTCTCTCTCATCGAACGACATTACACCACACCCACACACACACACCACACAACACACCCACACACACACTACACACACCACACGACACACACATAAGCATGCCGCCGCGCGCGCACTCATGTCACGCAAACCATAACCACGCCATGGACGAGAAGAGGGAGAGAAGGGGTGGTGTAGAGTGACAGACAGACAGACTGATAGAGACAGAGAACCAGAGGGACAGAGACAGACACAGAGGGACAGACAGACAGATACAGAGAGAGAGAAGAGAGAGAGAGAGAGAGAGAGACAGACAGACAGACACAGACAGCCAAGCGAGAGAGAGAAGTTGAGAGCGAGAGAGAGGGAGGGGAGGAGAGAGAAGAGACGGACAGACAGCCAGACAGATAGAGACAGACAAGACAGAGACAGAGAAAGAGAGAGAGAGAGAGTCTTTCCAACAAGAAAGGCAAGTAGTTCACTGGACCCCCACATGCCACTATACCGCACCTCACCTGTCTTCAAGTGAAAAGATCCAACCCAAGCCAAACAAGGAAGTTTCGAATGACGGGAGCGCCAGCCCCTATGAAAAAGCACCATAAATTAAAAAAAAAAAAAGAGGAGAATCCGATTCCGCTGACTCTCAGTCTGATCACATCGCCGGCAGTGCCGGCAGCATGGGCTCTTTTGTCGACAAAAAAAAAAACAAAAAAAAAAAGAGAAACAGAAACACGTGGTAAGTTTTGATGCTGAAAACGGAAACTACCCAAAACCTTGAAATGTGCTTTTCAATCAACGCCCACGATCAGTGTCTGGCTGCATGTGTTGGTTTTAAACTTTCGTTTTCCTTTTTTATGCATCTGTATGTATATGGCTGTTTTTTTCTGTCTGTCTAACTGTTTTCTCTGTCTCTCTCTCTGTCACTCTCTCTCTCCCTCTGTCTGGTCTATCCGTCCTCTGTATCCCCTTCTATCTCTCTCTCTCTCTCTCCTCTGCTCTGTCTCTTATCAAGCCTTCTTCCTGTCCCTGTCCTCACCCTCCCTGTCTCCTCTATCCTCTCTCCCTCTCCTCTCAATCTCTCCTCTCCCTCCTTATCTCTCTCCGCTCTCTCTCTCTCCTCTCTCTCTCTCATCTCGTCTCACATACGTGTCCTTGAGTGGACTTCAGTGACTGTGAGTTTCAATGCCTGAGAACTTGCGAATGCACGAGTGTAACCACACGTGTGTGTGGTGTGTGTGTGTGTGTGTGTGTGTGTGTGTGTGTGTGTGTGTGTTTGTGTTGTGTGTATGCGTGTGCGCGTGCGTGTGCGTGGTGGCGTGCGTGCGTGTGTGTGTGTGTGTGTGTGTGTGTGTGTGTGTGTGTGTGTGTGTGGTCGTAATCTCTCTCTGAAACTCTCGTCTCTCTCTCTCTGGCCAACAAAAGATGGCCAAGGAATCACCAATCCCACAAACTCTCTCTCTCTCACGCTCTGTCCCTGCCTCGCTTCTATCTCTTCGCCCCCATCGTCTCTCCTTTGAACCACCTGAATATGAAACATGTTCTCCCTGCGGCTCGTCTTCTTCTTGACCTTTCCATGCGTTTGGCATGGTTTCGCTCGCCTGCCATGCTAATGACCCGTTGGCACTTCGACCAGAGAGAGACAGACAGACTGTACAACCACTTAAAAAAGAACATAAAAGGAAGAACATTTATTGTCGTGTAGGAAGTTGGGCTGTTTTCGCATTGCTACTGTGGCAAATGTTTCAGCTTAGCAAACGACGAAAAGATGAATTGGTCTCTCAGGGGGTTTGTCTGAAGAGGGGAAGGGAAGGAAGAGAGTAGAGGGGAGGGGAGAGGAGGATGGAGTACAACGACACTATCTTCGACAACTCACAAACATTGGCTGTAGATTTTGTAAGTGAGATAAGAAAATGAGATATGATTGGATTTAGGAGAAGCTTCTGCTCTAAAAGTTCAAACGCGGAAGAGTGATCTTTGGAGTTCCTGAAAAAACAAGATTTATGACACTTCCAACAGTAATTCAAACAAAGAGAGAGAGACAGAGACAGAGAGAGACAGATATGGAGGGAGGGAGGGGGAGAGAGAGAGGGAGGGAGAGAGAGAAGAGAGAGAGAGAGAGAGAGAGAGAGAGAGAGAGAGAGAGAGAGTGTAGAGAGAGAGAGAGAGACAGACAGACAGACAAAAATACAGATAGAGATAGGGCCATTTCAAGCCCGCCTTGAAAGGAAAATCTTCAGTGAAGAAGAGAAGACTCTAAAAGCACAAGCATCACACGCATACACGCAAATAATTGCACAGCGTAAAGAGCAAACCATGGTCAAGCACCGTCAAGATGCACAGTCAATGCCAGTGATAGTAGCGGCTAAGCAACATCATTTTAGAATAAAATCATCCATTGTTGAAATTTACAGTATTAATGAATTGTATGGAATTTACATTATCATTTTCTTTCTCTTATTAATGGCATATTAAAAAAAAAAAAAGTCTGGACAAAATACACGTGCTTGTAGGGCATTACTACTCGTTATTCTGGGCAGATGATGTAATGATAATTTCTTACTGCCAGTCAACAAATTAATTCTTATATTATTATAATCTCGTCTTCAAGACAGTCTTGAAAAACTGGACTCAGTTCATCGTGACCATTTGTGCTGTACTGACAGACATTGTTGTTAAGCCACAGAGCATTCAATCATATTTGAACCAACCGCCGTAGGGAAGTGGCTAGCGTTGCGGACTCCCGGTTGAGAGGTCATGCGCTCGATTCCCACCAGAGCCATTTGTATGTGAGATTTTCCTATCCTTACGGGCCCCTACCGAGAGTTGAGTTTGCTAAAGGCTCAACTGCGAAGACTAGAACCACACAGTCGAGTTTCATCCACTCAACGGACGCGTCTCTGAGAGTATTGCTCCAACTTCCTGACGAACGCTGCAGGTGTCTCTATCTCTCGGGCCTGGTTGACAGGATATATTATGAAGGTAAACGTAGAGTACAGCCTTGTCACACAGTCTCAGCACAGACTGGAAACTCGTGACATCATCGTCATTATCCTCGTCATCTTCCATCAGCATTAAAAAAAAAAATCAAATTCTATGGCTCATCATGCTCTGCCCTCATGGTGATCTCATTTTTTGATTTCCTATCCACATGTGTGCCAGTGGTGAGGTTCTGTCGGGGTAACTGTTATTGCACATTTATGTCAGTGGTGAGGTTCTGTCGGGGTAACTGTTACTGGTTCATTCATGTGGACTGTTGCTGGACTTTCGTGGTGACGCCCTCCCAGAGGGAAAGCTCACTTACACTGCCTCCGACATCAACTAAATTATCGTCGTCAGTAGCGGGGTTTATAGGCGGTGTTCGGCTTATTCTGGATCTGAACAGGACCCCACTGAAACCACTGAATTGCTTGACAGCAGTAAAATGTCTCCTCGGGTGGGTTGCCTAATCACGACAAGACTGTGACTGAGTCCTATGCATTGCCGGTCCCGGGGCTGTAGTGGAATAAGCCATGCTGTGACTGTGGAACGGGGGATCGGAATGAGCGAAGTTAATGTCATGTCTTTGATATAATAACACAGAGAATGAGATATTATTTGAGAAATAGCGACTTTGAAACATTGGGTATCCTAGCAATAGCCATGTTTTTTTCTTTTAAAGACGTTTTTTAAGGATCGATAACTCTCATCTCTATTTTGATCTCTAATTGATTCAGTCCATTCTTGAGTAAAGATTTCCACAATTCTCTGAATAAGCAAATATGAGAAATGACCTTTACATCACCAACACCATAAAATCAAAATTAATCGAGCAGAACATATCGAATCCATTCGGTCTCTTATCCTCGAAAGATCCACCCCCTCTCCCACCCCGATCTATCCAGGAGAGAGAGAGAGAGATCGAGGAGAGAGGAGGAGAGAGAGAGGGGGAGAGAGAGAGAGGAGAGGAGGAGAGAGAGATGGGTCGAGAGAGAGGAGAGAGAGAGATGGGAGAGAGTGAGAGGAGGGAGAGAGACGAGAGAGGAGAGAGAGAGGACAGAGATGAGAGAGGACAGAGAGAGAGCGAGACACACACAGGGGTAAACTCATTTTTCGTTTTTAAAAAAATGTACTGGATGAAGCATAAAACGAGGGGTGGGTTGGGGGTGGGGTGGGGGGGGGGAGACCGGGATTATAAAATTAAAAAAAAGGGAAACACGGGTTATCAAACCCCAACCACACGGACAATAATGACCAAACTGAACAATAATAGCACAGCACAGCAGAGTGCAGTCCATCAATCTAAGCATCCAAGCAATCTATCTGTATGGACACATGCGGTAAACGCTTACCTACATAGATGAGAGACATTGCACATCAATTCCTCATCACTTGGTCTTCTTCCTGTCACGATCAGCATCTCACAAATCACCTCTCTCAATCACCTCCCCTCGTCCATTTCCAATATCCTCTCTCTCTCTATCTCTCTCTCTATCTCTCTCTCTCTCTCTCTCTCTCCTCTCTCTCTCTCTCTCTCTCGCTCTGTCTCGCGCTCTCTCTTTCTGTATGTATGTGGTTTTGTGTGTGTATGTGTATGTGTGTGTGTATATGCGTGAATGCGTGGACGTGCATGTGTGTGTGTGTGTGTGGTGTGTGTGTGTGTGTGTGTGTTGTGTGTGTGTGTGTGTGTGTTAATTCTGTGCTCTTTATTCTTCTCTCTCGCTCTCTCTCTCTCTCTCTCTCTCTCTCTCTGTCCGTCTGTCTGTCTGTCTTTTCGGTATGTGTGGTGTGTGTGTGTGTGGTGTGTGGTGTGTGTGTGTGTGTGTGTGT
>JADBJO010003390.1:182500-185000 GCA_016801955.1 Conus betulinus
GTTTCTTGTATGGTTTATATATGTGGTTGTTGAGGTCAAGTGTTATGTCTAAGTAGTTCACTACCTTTTTGTTTGCTTCGATGGTGATTTTTAAGTTATGGTTTTGGAAAATTTTGCATAGTTCTTTTTTCTTGTTTTCAATGGTTCTTGGATTGTTGTTTAGCGCGGCGAGGCCGTCGTCTCTGTACAGTCCGACTTGTTTTCCGAGTTGCTTTTGGATGTTGGATAGTATAAACAGTCCGACTAGTTCACATGTTTCGGCACCGTCATACGATCCCATGGTCACATCAAAATGTTGAGTTTTTATTCGTTTTCTTGATCCATGTATCATTTCTGCTGTAGAGTAAAGTTTTCTTGGTGTGGAAAATGATTTCCATTTCTGACCCTGTTATGTCTGTGTTTATTAGCAAATTTCAGAGCTTTAGTGAGTAGCTCTTCGTCTATGGATGGGTAGAAGTCTACTATGTCGAATGTGATGAATACTGTGTTCTTCTGTTTGTAAGTTTTTGAACCATTGGATAACTTCATATGTGTTCTTCCAGAGGTTGTATTCAGTGTTTGATTTTATGTTTTTTTATGCTTTTCTCTAAGATTTTCTACTTATTTTGCCCAGTTCAGATTTAGATGGGTTTATTAGTCTACATGTTGGGTTGTTGTGGAAATTGGGTTTATGGTCTTTAAAGGTTATGAAGGCTTCTTTTATTCCAAGAACCATTGAAAACAAGAAAAAGAACTATGCAAAATTTTCCAAAACCATAACTTAAAAATCACCATCGAAGCAAACAAAAAGGTAGTGAACTACTTAGACATAACACTTGACCTCAACAACAAACACATATATAAACCATACAAGAAACCTAATGACACACCCATTTATGTAAACATCAATAGCAACCACCCACCATCTATACTAAAAACCATACCCAATGGCATAAACAAGAGATTATCTAATCTGTCACATAATGAAAGAGTATTCAACAACAATGCAGCAGCAGAATACCAAGAGGCATTGCAAAAAAGTGGTTACAGCTACAAACTACAATACAACCCAGATAACAACATGAACAAAAAAAAAAAAAAGCAGGAAAAGGAAAATCACATGGTACAACCCTCCATATGATGGACGAGTAAAAACAAACGTAGGAAAAGAATTTTTCAAAATTTTGACAGCATCCTTCCCAAAAGAACACAAATTGTCCAAAATATTCAACAAAGAACACCATCAAACTATCATATTCATGCATGCCTAACCTTAAAAATATAATTGATTCATCCAACAAAATGAAAAGCAACACAGCAAAGAAGGGTGAAGAAAGGAAATCCTGCAATTGTGCTAAAAAAGAACAGTGTCCCTTAAACAACAAATGCCTCTATAACAACATTGTATACCAAGCCACTGTGACATCAAAATGAAAAAGAAACATACATAGGGATCACTGAAAATCACTTCAAAACCAGATACGCAAACCATAAACAGTCATTCAAAGAAAAAAAAAAAATACAAAAACCAAACAGAACTGAGCAAATATATTTGGAGACTTAAAGACAAAAAAATAAACTATAACATATCCTGGAAAATCATAAAAAGGGCATCACCATACAACAACATTTCAAAAAGATGCAACCTATGTTCAACAGAAAAAATGGTTAATACTATGCAAACCATACTTAGCAACCCTAAATACTAAAGTAGAAATTTTAACAAATATATATATATATAATATATATATATATATATATATATATATATAGATATATATGATTTCATGTTCATTCCCAAAGGTATCAGTGTTTTCTTTTCAGCGGGTACACAGTTTACACCATAACACTGTTTAATTTACGACCAGATGTTTGAAAAGAACATTTCGTTTCCATTTAAAATCAGAATGGAAGAATTTTGTGAACCAAGATAACTTCAGTGCATTCATGTAGGTTGAAATATCGGGAATACCCGACCTGTCGTCTTTAAGCTTGTTTGTTTGTTCAGCTTTTATTTCATGGAATTTTAATTCTATCTCTTTTTTATCCATACAAAGTCAAAGAACATTTCCTATAAAGTATTACTACAGTGGCCATGTAGGTGGAGTAAAAGCATCTGAGGGTTTATACCAATCTGACAAGATCAAATGAGAGAGAGAGAGGAGAGAGGAGAGGAGAGAGATGAGAGGACCGAGAGGAGAGAGAGAGAGAGGAGAGAGGAGAGAGAGAGAGAGATGGGGGGAGGGGAGAGGAAGCACACACTCGCCATTTTCAGACGAGCTGCAAAACGAATACCCAAAGAGCCTATTCCCAGTGTTTACGAGGAGTGAAACTAATAACCATCACCAGCCACTCAGTGTAGAAGAGGGGAGATAAATAATAACCATTACGCCATTGCGGAAGCCTTTACTTGGTTTGGGACGCTAGTAATAGTTGTATAGTCGTTCTCAGGGACATTCAGCCAGTCGGCGGCAGACAATAGATTAATACCACGCGTTGATGATTATTAAGGTGGTAAAAG
>JADBJO010003390.1:187500-190000 GCA_016801955.1 Conus betulinus
GCGTCCGTCTGTGTGTCTGTCTACCTGACTGTAAGTCTTTTTGCCTTCTTGTCTGTCTCTGTCTCTGTCTCTCTCTCTCTCTTCTCGCCTTATCTATTCACTTGCTCAAACTCGCCCGCACACACACACACACAACACACACACACACACACACACACACACACACACACTGCGTGCGCGCGCGCGCGCGGCGCGCGCGCGCTCTCTCTCTCTCTCTCTCTTGTGAACGTTTTAAAACGCGCATCAGCATGGCAGCACCCCCAATAGATGCTGACTCACATGGCAGAATGCATGCTCCGTCACCAGTTACACAACGGAGTGAGAGAGGGGTGAGAGAGAGAGAGAGAGAGAGAGAGAGAGAGAGAGAGAGAGAGAGAGAGAGAGGGAGAGAGAGAGAGAGAGGGAGAGAGAGAGGGAACAGACAGAGAGGCAGACAGTAGACAGACAGACAGAACCAGGACATATAGACAGACAGACAAACCAACCGACCAGACAGACAGACAAACAGACAGACAGACAAACAACCAGACAGAAAGAGACACACACACAAACAGAAAATGGGGTAAATAAATGTGTCATTTTGACACCTGTTATGCGAGGGCCTGTCAATGCTTTGGACTTACAATCAGTCTTGGTAAGACCGAGGCCACGGTCCAGCCTTCACTGTCCAGAGCTGACAGTGCTCCACCGCCACCTGTCGCCATCACCAACACACAGATCAAAACACTATGGACAATTTCTACTATTTGGGCAGCACTGTGTGCAGCAACGGATCTCTGGATGCAGAAGTGATGTTCCATATCTCGAAGTCCAGCTCTGCCTTTGACAGGCTCTCAAAGAGTCCGTGGCAAAACCATGGCATCAAACTGCGCGCAAAGATTGCCGTGCACAGAGCTGTGATTCTGGTGTGCTCTCCTCAACTGTTATGAGACTTGGACCACGTGCTGCCGACACATCCAACAACTCGAACGGTTCCATCAATGATGCTTGTGCTAGATCTGCAACATCAAATGGCAAGACAAAGTGTCCCGACTACAGGACCAGTAGAAAAGTGGCCTACCCAGCATTGAGTGTAGACTCATCAGAACCCAGCTCCCGTGAACAGGACACGTTCCAAAGATGCTGCTCTATGGACAACTTAAGGAAGGACTAGCTGACCAACGAAGGCCTCTCAACATATATAAAGACACCTTGAAGGCCAACATCGACACTGCTTCCTTGGAAGATGCCGTCCTTGACAGAAACAAGTACGCACCCAGGGCTCTGAAACATTCCAGTGCAACAGAACATCCACCATCCAGGAAGAAGAATCAGAGAAAATGGGGCCTGTCCTTGCAGGACTCCATTCTAGGCAGCGTCTGTGGACGACTTTGTGCTTCAGGAACTGGTCTTCATTCCCACATGAATGACTCACGGCAGATGACCTGCCTGCTACACATCCGTCCGACAGGATTGGAGAATCCAGCATGCACCGAGGAGAGAGAGAGAGAGAGAGAGAAAGAGGGGAAGTTCAGTTTGTTTCATCATTATTCCCAATTGATTGTATCAAAAACCGTACTTCGATATGTTCTGGAGGCAAAGTAGCTAACAATATCGGCTCAGCAAAGAAAAGCACAAACTCATAACTATGAATACCTATAACAAACATACGTCCACCTGTTAGTTGCCTTCACAATAGTAATCACTGAATGAAAAAGAAAATCACTGAATGAAAAAAGAAAACGAAACCTTACCGAAACCAAAAGTACACATGGGAGAACACAGATCTCTGCTGATGTCGAACAGATGCTGGATCCACCCTTTGATCCAGAGGGTCACGAAAATGGAACAGCTTTGTCCTTGGCTCCCACATACCATCTTTCCAACCTTTGGTTCAGTACATTATGCATACAATCGGCTCAGTAGATCAAGCGTACAATTGGTTTAGTAGATTTTACGTAAAACTGGTTTAGATGATTGTGCATAGAATCGCTTTACAAAATTAAGCATTGGCCCGATCAATACGGTATGGAATGCACCTCAGTCAGTGATTATGCATACACTCAGGTTAGAAGATTATGCGTACAGTAGATTATACATACTATCGAATGTATGGATTATGCATACAGTCGGATCAATGGGTTATGTATACAACTTGTTCAATATTTCAAGCATACAATGAATTGATCATGCATACAACTGGTTCAATAAATAATGCATACAATCAGTTCATTAGGTTATGCATATAATGTTTTCAATAGATTGATAGTCTTTTTCTCTGAAAACCACTGGCAACTGCTACGTTTTTGCGAACGCTATGGTACTTTTTTCTTTCTTACTGCATAGATTTGCGATATCTTTCCTCTGTGCAGCCGGCGGCACACAAAAAAGGTGCATCTCCTTCGAATATGTGCATAAGCAGGACAATCAAAAAACAAAATCTACTTCGTCCTTACTGTTGTTTCTTTCTACACACACTTGGACATGCCTCGAACGCCTTTTTTTTGTTTTGTTTTTGTTT
>JADBJO010003390.1:202500-207500 GCA_016801955.1 Conus betulinus
CGCACACACGCACGCATGCTCTCTCTCTCTCTCTCTCTCTCTCTCTCTCTCTCTCTCTCTCTCACACACACACACACACACACACACACACACACACACACACACACACACACACGCGCGCACGCACGCACACACACACACACACACACACACACACACACACACACACACACACACACACACACACACACACAAATGAAACGGATGTCATAAGAACTGCACGTTGTTAAAAACAATACAATATAATGTTTTTGCAGATATTTGCTGAGCATAAGCTTTGTGTGAAACGTTTTTCATCATCAAAGAGATTGAACAATAAAGAGTTCATAGTGCATAAGCATGGACGCACAAAGACGCTATAATAGATCAATAGAGACAAGCTGGGGAAAAAAAAAAAAAACAAAGCAAGAAAAAATAGCATGACACGTCCTGAGCTCGAGAGAGAGAGAGAGAGAGAGAGAGAGAGAGAGAGAGAGAGAGAGAAGAGAGAGAGAGAGAGAGAGAGAGAGAGAGAGAGGGAGAGAATTATTCATTAAACACTATAGCCCAGTTTGAAAGGGGTGAGTTCAAAAACAGTATACGACGATGTACAAATCACAGCTGAACAAGATCACAGCAAAAATCAGATACCAACACGTTGACATTTTCGCAGTAAATCAGTGAAGTAACTTCACAGAGGAACAAGAGTTTTCACAAGCGTTTTTTTTTTTTTTTGTTTGTTTTTGTTTGGTTTTTTTTTGAAAATGAAGAAATACAGCGACATGTTCTTCATCACGTGTTTGTTCTGCTTTGACATGAGCTGAGATGAACGAAACAGACACAGATGTGCATAAAATGCACAAATAATATTTTCTTTTCTCAAGCCACTGAGAGCAGGACAACAAAGTAAAACATGTAATTCGTCTTCCTTTGCGCTTTTACACACTGGACATGTTAAACGGATATCTCGGTGCTTTTTATATCGATTGCAATATCTTGTTGCATCAATGATCCCTATTCTAAACCTCGACAAATACCGCTCGATGTGTATGTCTACATTTAGAAGACGGTGGCTATCACAGCTTGTAGATGATCCAAAAGTACTGCAGCAAAAGAATCTTTCACTTTGCTGAATGTCAACTTTCCCGTTTTACCACCTGGAATCAACTAACCTTTGACGAAATTTCACACACGCACACACACACACACACACACACACACACACACACACACACACACACACACACGCGCGCGCGCGCGCGCGCGCGCGCGCGCGTGCGCGCGCGCACTCACTCACGCACGCACGCACGCACGCACGCACGCACGCACGCACGCACGCACATTTTCCTTCACATCTTGACGCATTTGCCGTTGAAACCTACGTCTATCCTATCCCATAAATTTTCAGTGGCAACATACTTTCGTTCAAACGTAACGTTTTTCTTTTCTTTTTTCTTTTTAGCCTATGTCCATCGCAACGAATATTTGACTCGATATACATAGGGTGAATTCCAGTATCTCCCATAAACTATTTCACTTGGGGGCTTTAGTATGTACACCAAGAAAATTTTCTTAAATGCGCATAAGTGAATCTTTTCGATATGTTACTGTTTTTTTTTTCTCATCCCCAAAATTCTCGCCATACAGAGCGATAGGCAGAACTTGAGAGTCATATACTTGTAGAAACACATATTATAGAGAGTGTGTGTTAAGTGAGAATAACGTATGGATAACGCACAAGATCCTTTTTTGGTCTCCTTCCCAGGTTTTCACAGGCAACCACGAAGCTAAAACGAGTGGTGAAATATATACCAAGATATTTACAATAGTTTACAGCGACATTTCTTCACTACTAAAGAATCGTCTCTCTCTTGCTGCTAGAGACCCCCCTTTCTAAACACCACAGGTTTGTTTTTGTTCATGTTAAGTTTGAATTGAAATCGAGATGCTGCTTTATAAAGATTGTTCAGTCGATTTGGGAGACCAATGTCGATTTTACCTTCAATCTGACTGTTATATAGAACATGCCACAGCACTTTTCTTGAAACAGACGAAATCAATAAAAGCTATGTACAACTTACGATTCCAGAGATTTTCAAACTATTGTTAAAAGTGTGAATGTTGGTTCAATAGTGACAGAGCCTTCCTTAAAACTAGCAAGACGTTCATCTGCTGAACCCACACTTACAATCTACAGTTATTGATGGAAATATAACGTTTACTACTCACATCATGCGAAAGATATGCCCTTATAATTTACCTGGGATATTTACCGAACCCTTCGCAAACAATGGCAGTATAATGAATTTTGTCATTTTTTTTTTTCAGGAAATATTCCCTGATCGAGAAGTGCATAACAGAATCTTACCAGCAAATAAACCACACAATTTCCTCCATGTTTGTACAATACACCAGTAATTCCATTCAACATTTCTGATGTTCTATTCCTCGGGATTTTGTAATTGCTCACAATACCCCCTCTCTTGAAATCGGGCGATTTAAAGTACCTTTATTGTCACCCGTATCAATGATTTCTCCTTCCAGATTAAAGACATATTCTTTATCATCATCATCTTCTTGCAATAATTCTGTAAAATGTTGATGCCTGCCATCGATACTTGTTTCATTATCTATGCGATATTTCTTTACTGACGTATTTTGCATGTTTTTCCCCAAGAATTCGCGCTGTTCATTTACTGACTTTAGTAGACTGTTTAATGACATAAGATTTCGAAAGAGAGGAGGTTAGTTACCGTCAAGGACACAGACAAACGTAGCACGGGAAAAGACACATGTTTAATGACATATAATTGGATTATTTCCTTTTCCTTTGCAGTATCTTTAATATTCTTTTTCAGCTCTGCAATAAATGTTACCATCTGTAATGTTCTTCGTTTTTTCAAGAAATCTTTATAAAGTCTCCAAGCCTTTCTCTTTTGCTAAAGTGCATTCTCAATTGTACCACCCGACACTCTTTTCTTGCTCTCTCTAATTTGCATCTGTTCATCATATTCAGGTTGATTCGTTGCACGGGTATTAAACACGTCTAATGCAAGATTAATATCAACATCAATCAGACCAATATCTATATCTATCATCGATAGTACAGACTCGCCATTGATTTGGTCACAATATATAATTATCAGCATTGAATTATAATTAATTCAATTTGCCTTACGAGTTTATCAACAATCTTTTTTTTTTTTCAGTTTGGGTCTAATGGTAAATGATCTGATGCGATCACTAATAGAGTGGACGAAGAGAGTACATGAGCAAACATGTCAGTGAAGCTATGTAATAGTTGCTTAAACTATCATCAATCTCAGAAATGTATGCTAAATGAACGTGGAGGTCGCCGTTGCATACGCCATTCAGTATACAAAGATTGAATACTGTACACATGTTTAACATTGATTTCTCATACTTGTTCGTGTTATGTGGACCACTACCTTTTTGAATGTAAAAAAAGTGTTTGTTTTCGAAAATAAATGCTGTGAAACGTCCGCTCTCTATTGTTTTATCTCCCTTCAACAGTAAATGTACATTTTGCATGTTAAACCATACATCCGTAAGAAAATGACCCAAATCATGTATACCACTGTCAATATGAGAAAAATAAAAATGTGGTGAATTTTCTAATTGCATATATGTACATACATTCAAGACATCTTTCGACAGGCTTAACTGTAGCTCTTGTAATCTAAACTGCAGATTTACAACAAACTTCATGAGCACTAAAAGCCGTAGATTCAAAACTTTCATCAAATATTTCTACAAGGCATACAAACTTCAATTATGTTATATATGAAACGAAATCCTTAACAGCCATCTCTGGCAACAAGCGATAAACGTTCCAGTGTAAGAAATCTACACGTGTTTGGTCATCACCAACTTATTCTTTTTGTATTAAGCTTTGTTCATGCCATCACCGATATTCCCATCAGATAGCTGGATGTATTGTTCTTCATCTTCACACATGTTATTGATTTCTGAATATAAAACGCTGCTACACAAACGAATGACGTGTAACTTCCAGACAAAAACATCACCGCATCTATCCCAAAAATCTTGTTTATCAGTGATCGCATTATTTACACACAAACTCATTTCTTCTAGCATATTTTCACAAACAAAACGTTTGTCGTAGACTGTGCCATTCTGAACAAGAACTGAATCTGTCAACCTCATTTCCAATCAAAGCAGATGCATAATTGTTAAACAAAACACCATTTGAGGTTTGATCCGTGCAGAGATCATTATGGTCAAGAATAGTACTATTGATGAGTCGTTAGGGATTGTATTACTTAATGATGCACCACAAATGGAAACATTGACATTGTCTTGTGTTTTGAGAGGAAAACACACGAAACATACAAAAATCCGAGTAACACATGTTTTGATTTTTTTTGTTGATGAGTAGTGCGGTCATGGTTGTGTCGACCACCTCGTTTCAAATTGCACGTGATATTTTAACCTCATGTTCATGATCAGGCAGTGTCCGAGTTCTGTTAGTTCCCTTTCTACCAAGTTCTGTTTGATGGACATTGTTATTACTACCTTTTACGATCACATGCCTTACCTCACCAGGCCGGCCATCTACACATAACTTTTGTCCATCAACAATCAAATGATCGTAGGCTATGGACACTTTTTGTTGTTGTCTTTGGCTTCTTTTAGATGAGGAACCAACGTTTCCACTGCGAAAATCCTCCCATGTGAATATTTTCCGTGGCGAAGTGGCTAGCGTCGCGAACTCCCGGCTGGGAGGTCGTGGGTTCGAATCCCATCAGAGTCATGTGGGTTTTTCTGCCCCGACCGCCTCCTACCCAGAGTTGAGTTTGCTGCGGACTCAGTTGGGAAGACTGGGACCACACAGTCGAGCTTCATCCACTTAATGGATGCGTTTCTGAGACTGTTGCGCAAATTTTCTGACCAACAATGCAGGTGCCTGTTTCTCTCGGGCCTGGTTGACGCCTAAATATATTATGAAAGGAAGCGCAGAGTACAGCCCTGTCATGTAG
>JADBJO010003390.1:230000-240000 GCA_016801955.1 Conus betulinus
CAATGTTCAATAAATGTAGATCCCAATTAACTTTTTCGTTAAAACCTGCTTTTTTCTCAACATGTGAACAAGGTATATTTTGTCTTAAAGGCCAAGAGGTAAAAGAAAATATTTCCGAATTATGTTCAGCCATCATTTGTGTCCCTATATACCAAAATGTGTGATGTCATCTGAAGGGCAGATGCAGACTTTGGCATTTTCACTCTCTTGGAACAGGTTTGGAATCGAATTTTGGTAATGATGTTACAGTCTGTTGCTGTGTGAGAACGCAGCTCTGTCTCTGTCTGTCTGTCTGTCTGATTGACTGTCTGTCAGCCCTGCCTGTCTGTCTGCATCTCTCTCTCTGCTCTCTCTCTCTCTCTCTCTCTCCTCTCTCTCTCTCTCTCTCTATGTTCATGTTGGAAAAGAGTAGTCGTTCATTTTTACTCACAGGCAGGCAGGCAGGCAGGCACACACACACATGCACACACACACACACACGCGCGCGCGCGCGTGCGAACCTCCCCCCCCTCCAACACACACGCACACGCACTGACATTTCTCCAAAATACAACGTTACAACAGCCAACATTACATGTCGGTCTTCTCACAACGAAAGTAGACACCATGGCCACCCTGTCAGGTGTGCAGTGAGGCATACACAGTCTATCAAAGTGGCAAATCAAGGGACACACTCGAACGAGGAAGGTTAAAGCACTCGACTGGATTGGTTCCGTCAATGGCTTCGATCTGATTGACTTTATGTAGTCTGCGCAATGGGTGCATTTTTGTTGTTCTTGTTCGAGTGTGTGGGGGTGGGTGGGTCGGCTCTCTCTCTCTCTCTCTCTCCTCTCTCTCTCTCTCTCTCTCTCTCTCTCTATCTCTCTCTCTCTCTCTCTCTCAATGTGTTTTGCTATGTATAGGGGATAGGTGGGTCGGAGAGAGAAAGGGAGGAGCTGGAGGTGGAGGAAGAGATAGGAAGGTGGATGCGTTTCCTGCATTCTTAAAAACAAACAAACAAACAATACAATATATATATATATATATATATATATATATATATATATATATTTTTTTTTTCTTCTTGTTGCTAAAACATTTACATGCTCTTTATATTTAATGAAAAGCATAGCGTGATCTTTGCTTTTTTTTTATAACATTATGAATTTCTTTATCAACCAGATTTTAGATTTTCATGCTCTCAGTTTATACCGACTAGTCTCTGTATTGATGTATTGATCAGGTCCCAGTGCCCCTGGGATCCTGAGACCATGTTTGCCAGACGCTCGACATTCGTAGCGAAGTTTGTCTCAAGTTTTGGGGGAGTATCAGACATTTCAAACACTGGGTCGACTGATATGAAATATGCATCAGAGATTTCTGTAGATACAAGAACGAGTTACAGAGACAGTGGCTAAAAACGTTTTCATCGACAAAAAAGAGAAAATGTTTTATTTTTAAATCTAGACTGTATCATTCTGCCATCAATTATTTCCTGAGAAAATTCTGTAATAGGAAGATAGTATTCCTTCCTTTTTCTTATCATCTTTACCGAAATAACTTGCTCGACTCTTTGCAATCTAGCTATCGTCCTGATCATATCACTGAAACGGCACTATTGAAATGTAGTCAGTGTTCTGCTCATTGTCCTTGACGATGGTCATATTACTCTCCTTTCTCTTTCGGACCTGTCTGCTGCATTTGATACTATAGATTGCGCTTTTCCTCTTTTTCACCTCCAATCTAATTTGCTTTGGGCATTTCTGGAAATGGACTCTCTTGGTTCCGTCTGGGTCGTTCTCAAAGCTGTTTCCATCAATGTTCAGTCATCTACCTGTAAACCTGACACACTTTAGACTCACTGCTCTACAGAACTGGTATAGCAAAAACAGACTAACGCACACGCGGTCGGTGACGCCTCCTTTATGAAACTGAAACAGCCTAGCATTAGTGCTGCAGCACACTTTCAGACAGCAAAGCTGAATGGCTGAAGTTCCACCCATCTACAGCCCTTACACTGAAGACAGAATGGATGCCAACACCGTCTGCGTCTTCTCTGAGAGCTAGATAAACATCACTACAAGTGTCTGTTAAACAGGGTGTTGTTCTGTAAGCGCCACAGGTTATGGCCAGTATTGTCTGATCAATATCTCAGTGTGAAGGCTGGTCTACTAATAATGTGCGAGTTAGATGAGAAGAGTTGACGGTCAATATTTGTCCCACATTGATTACTGTGGATCGGTTATTTCTTCAGGAAGAAGGCATTTTATAACTTTTTTTGGTAATAGTTTTACACATGAAAGGTGGTCTAGACCTGAAAATGACATATTTCTAAGCGTTTTCACTATAGCATACTTACAACTCGCTCTCTTATCCTCCAGAATCTCTTCAGCAAATTTCATCGCAGTGAAGACACCATTTGAACTGTCTGGTCCTCTCAAAACCTCAGACAAACAACACTAGAAATTTCAAACATGGTATCCGTCTTCAAGGGGGAGTGGTTCAGGCCATTATACTGTGTCAATATATTGGTGGGGAGCCTGGACAAACGTTACGCGATGGTAAACAGTCTTGATGTTCAGTATTTGCTGACCCGCGCTGGTCACTATGGGCAGAACTGTGGTTACTAATTTAAAGAAGGTGATGCATTCATTAAACTGTCTTTGTAGTTTTAGCTGTTTTGGGGTGGACTTAAACATTCACCAATTCTTCAGACACAAAGCTTTATTTGTTTGTTTTTGTTTTCCCACTCAGACAGAGAATCCTCCAAGAGAATTCAATGGTAGTAGACCCTCAGGTTCAAGTGCCCTATCGTTCCAGTTAAAGAGTTGCACAAACAGAGTGGTGCAATAGTTAGCGTCACAGACTTGCAGGTTACATGTTCGATCCTCATCAATCGTTTATATGTGCGATTAAAAAAAATTGGCCCACCTCTCTCCTACCCACAGCTGAGTCTACAACAGGCTAATACAAAAAGACTGACAGTATAGAGTGGAATCTGAATGTGTTGCTCGAAGTTTCAAACCAACTTGACAGCGGTCCGCATCTCTTAGATCTGGTTGACGCCAGAAGGTATTATGAAAAGAACAGTAGATGCAGACTGGTCATGTAGTTTTTGACAAGTATGCAAGCATCATCGTCATCATACATATCCTTACTGATCATTGTTAAAGTCTCAAACTTTGTGGCTTTTTATGCCCTGGTCTCGTGGTGATTTCAGTCTAGATTACCTTTCCAGGGCCTTGCGTGTGTAGAGTTCATATCAAAGTCGTTGACATAAGGCAAGGCTGTGGGATCGGTATTACAATTATCATTGTGATTATGATTATGATTATCATTAACATTATAATTATTATCAGTTTCATTATTAGTATTATCATCATTATCGTTATCATCATCGTCATTATGTTATCATTATTATTACAATAATATATATATCACTATTATTGTTATTAATTTTGTTGTTTTTTTGTTGTTGTTGTTGTTGATGATGTTGTTATTATCATCAAGAGTACTTGTACAGTGCTTATCCTCGGTACAAAACCAAGCTGTAAGCGCTTTACAATCCACGCTCTCATTTACATAACAGGGCTGCCTATCTGATGAAGACTTTGCCACTGATCTTTAGAGTGAAATTATCTTGCTTCTTTCTTCTTCTCCAGCTTTGATGCGAAACGACAATATCACTCTAAAATGGTAATGCCAAACTCAATCTCGTCAGAAAATGGTCATCTTTGATCTGAGCTTTGCCATGGAACTGAGCCTGTTCACTTCCTCCTCACTTGTTCAGGCTAACAACTGCAGATATCAAAAGACAAACTGCTATCACCTTAATGATTCACTCCATGTTAACTCTTTTCGACCTGTTGTCTTGGAACGCCAGCTTGTCTCAACGCCACCAGTAATTTATTTGATTTATCCTTTTATTCTTTTTTTTCAGCCACTCTCTTTGAATGCTAAGCATCTCATCCTGTTTGAATTCTCCCCCTCTTTAATGTTAAAAAAAAACATCACAATGATCGTAGTTTACAACCTGTTATGTGTTTCTCTCCTTACATATTTAAGCATTTGTTAATCTTACTGTAGCACCACTGGCATATAAACATAGTCATCAACGCCAAGCCTTGCTGTGTAGCCTTACTGGCACATTGGGACTTTAAGAGTTCTACTTAAGGTTGAAGATGTTGAACATGGTTAAAGGAACAACGGTAAAACATTGACTGATTGTTGAACATAATTCAACAAGGAGGAAAACTTGTTTTTTTTGACAATCTACCATCTTCCACAACATCCCCCTCTGATCACCACCATCCCTCCCCACACTCTCCCCCATCTGCTTCATCCAGTTACTTTTTTTTTTTTTTTTTTTGCTGTCCCAATCTCTGCGCCACCTCAGAGGCAGTGCACCCACGCCGCTCATTCCGACACCCCGTCCACAGCCACAGCCCGGTCGGCCCCGCCGCAGCCCCGGCACCGACAATCCACAGGGAGCAGTCACCGTTAAGTCGTCAAGAGGCAACCCACCGGAGGAGACACTGCACTGCTGCCGAGTCACTTCGGTGGTGTTCAGTGGCGCCTGTTCTGATCTAACATACGCAGGACACCACCTACTAAGCCCCCTACTGACGACAATAATTGCTTAGTCGCGGAGCCGGCGTGAGTGAGCCCCCCCCCCCCCCCCCCCCCCCCCCTCCGGAGGGCGCCACCACGTCCGTCCAACGACAGCCCCCAAGGACTCACCGATACCGGTGACCCCGACGGAACCAAACCAAGGCCACAGACGTGGAGAGGACATCGAAACTGAAGTCACCATGAGAGCAGGGCATGGAGGGCCACAGAACTTGAGACATTTTTTTGATGCTGATCGATGACAATGAGGATGATGATGATTAAGATGATGCTACGGATTTCCATTTCGGTCTGAGACTACATGACAGGGCTGTACTCTACGCTTCCTTTCATAATATATCCCGGCGTCAACCGGGCCCGAGAGATACAGACACCTGCAGTGTTGGTCAGGAAATTTGAGCAACACTCTCAGAAACGCATCCATTAAGTGGATGAAACTCGACTGTGTGGTCCCAGTCTTCCCAAGTGAATCCGCAGCAAACTCAACTCTGGGTAGGAGCCGGTCGGGGCAGAAAAACCCACATGACTCTGATGGGATTCGAACCCACGACCTCCCAGCCGGGAGTCCGCGACGCTAACCACTTCGCCACGGCGGCTGGTTCATCCAGTTACTATCCTCCCCCCCCCCCCCCCCCATCCCCCCTTTCTGCCCATCCCTCTTCTCGGTAGCCCACTCTAGCTGGGTGCACTCCAGGGACGGAGAAATCAGTCGACGTTGTTCGGAAGAAAGGTCATGAATGACAAGGGTTGTCTGCCCGTATTCGTGGTTGGACAGATAACGCAGTTACTTCCCTTCCCTTCGTCTGGTATGGGTAGTTTCTGTTGGCTTTGGCGACAGGTGAATGCCGACAGAACTCCCAACAGAAAGGAAGTTAACAGAATTGGCAAATCATGTAGCACAACGTATACAATGATACTGGTACATAAAAGCTGAACACTGAAAACAGACTGCTGCATTGCTGAACATGTCTCAAAATACAAATAAACACACAAAACAAGATGTAAAGGAACGCAAATTTAATAGACTGCACAAAACAGACTGGTGAATTTTCGACACAAAGTCTTCAGCACACGTGACAAGTTGCAAACAAACATCAATCATGAACAAAAAGTACATCACTTTTGGCTGTCAGTAGAGAAATAACAAGGCATACACCAGCAGGAAAGAAAGTGAGGACGCTTCAGAAGAAAAATACGCAGTAAAGAAGCAGGCTGCTGGGAGAGGTTAAGGTCAGAGGTAGGAAGATAGGATCTGAGAAGTGAACAAGAGATCAGAAATTTAAACAAAAGTGGAGGGGAGGGCTCTGAATGTAGGTATGGTGTCTGTAGTGAAAAGGGAAAATGCAAAGGAAGTGAATAGAAGGTGGAAATAAGAGGAGAAAATGGTCAGTCGCATACAGCACCAACCAAAGCCTTACCCCAGGATGGGTTGCCCCATCCTGGCACCAAGGGGTGAGACGGAAAACGGGACAATCCCCGGGGGAAAAAAATCTAGTCAGACGCAGCTGGCTGCCTGAATACAGCTGCAAACCTCCTCTGGGAAAAATCCATATGATGGGGGGGGGGGGGGGGGGGGGGGGGGGTGGAAGTGGAAAGGGAAGGAAAACATCTAGAGGTTGGACAGATGCAGAAAGAAAAAAAAAGGGGAGGGGGGTGGGTAGGATGGAAAAAAAAAAGGTAAGGAAGGAAAAGGCCACATATGTAACCCACTGTCACTGACTAAAAGAAAAAAAGAGGAAGAGCTAAAGAAACAATAACTATGTTTAATGTGACTCCAATTAACTTTTCCTTTAAAACCCACTTTAATTTCAATATTTGGACAAAACATATTTCCTCTTAAAGGGCTAGAGGTCAAAGACGAAATCTTTCAGAGCTATGTTCAGCCATCCTTTGTGTCCTTATGTACCAAAATGAGTGATGGCCTCTGATTGATAGATGGAGACTTTGGCATTTTCACTCTCTATGGAACAGGTCTGGAATCGAAATTTGGTAATGATGTTACAGTCTGTTGCTGTGTGCGAGAACGCAGGTGTGTCTCTGTCTCTGTCTGTCTGTCTCTGCCTGTCTGACTGACTGTCTGTCAGCCTGGCTGTCTTCTGGCTGGCTGGCTGGCTGGCTGGCTGACTCTGTGTGTGTGTGTGTGTGTGTGTGTGTGTGTGTGTGTGTGTGTGTGTGTGTGTGTGTGTGTGTGTGTGTGTTACATTTCATGTCAGAGAAGAATAGTCATCCATTCTTAAAAACAACTACAATAAATAACTCAACCCAGACAGGCAGGCACAAACAAACAAAACAAACAAACATACATACACACACATGCACGCATGCAGCTCCCCCCACCTCCACCCCCATCCCTACCCCCCCCCCCCCCCCCCCCCCCCACACACACACACACACACGCACACACACACATTTCTCCAAAATACAATATCCAACATTACATGCCGGTCCTCTCACAACGGAAGTAGACACCATGGCCACCCTGTCAGGTGTGCAGTGAGGCATACACAGTCTATCAAAGTGGCAAATCAAGGGACACGCTCGGACGAGGAAGGTTAAAGCACTCGACTGGATTGGGTCCGTCAATGGCTTCGATCTGATTGACTTTATGTAGTCTGCGCAATGGGTGCATTTTTATTCTTGTTCGAGTGTCGGGTGGGTAGCTCTCTCTCTCTCTCTCTCTCTCTCTCTCTCTCTCTCTCTCTCTCTCTCTCTCTCTCTCTCTCTCTCTCTCTCTCTCTCTCCTACCAACACTAATTCTGAACTGCCACAACCCAAGCGTCAACCACGTACCAAGACAGTGATTGACAAATGGGGAACGAGACTGTGTCCAGTGTCGGATGAAAGAAATGATTGCAGATTCCTGACAAAGAACCTGATTGCCCAGACTCCACAATTCCCATGGCAATAGAAGTAATCTCTCTCTCTCTCTCTCTCTCTCTCTCTCTCTCTCTCTCCATATGTGTTTTGCTATGTATTTGGGTATAGGTGGGTCAGAGACAGAAGGAAGGGGCTGGAGATGGAGGAAGAGATAGGAAGGTGGATATTTTCCCTGCATTATATATATATATATATATATATATATATATATAATCTATATATTGTAAAATATATTTAACTTTATATCTTGTAAAAACAACATATTTACATGCTCTTTATATATAATGGAAAACATAACATGATATTTGGCTTTTTTCTATAACACTATTCATTTATTTATAAACCAGGCTTTCATGATCTCAGTTTATACTGACCAGTCTCTATATTGATATACTGATCGAGCCCCAGTGCCCCTGGAATCCTGAGACCATGTTTGCCAGACATTTGACATTCGTAGCGATGTTTGTCTCAGTTTTAGGGGCGTATCGGACATTTCAAATACCGTGTCGACTGATATGAAATATGCTTCAGAGGTTCCTGTAGATACAAGAACGAGTTACAGAAACAGTTGCTGAAACGTTTTCATTGACAAAAAGAGAAAATGTTTTATTTTCAAATGCAGACTGTGCCATTCTGCCATCAACTATTTCCTGAGAAAATTAGTAGTAGTCCACCCAGTTTTTTCGTGTGTTCTGTACAATTCTCATATTGATGCTGTTCTATGTTCCCCCCCCCCCCCCCCCCCCCCTTTTTTTTTTTATAAGGGGCAATGGCCTTTATATGAAGTAAACCATCTGAGTTCTAAGTTCTGAGCTCTCTCTCTCTCTCTCTCTCTCTCTCTCTCTCTCTCTCCTCTCTCTCTCTCTCTCTCTCTCTCTCTCTCTCTCTCTCTCTCTCTCTTCTTTCAAGCCATTCCTCAGGATGACACTTTTCACATAATTAAAGGTTTATTCCTTTTTGTACCTTGTCTCTCTCTCTCTCTCTCTAGTGTGTGTGTGTGTGTGTGTGTGTGTGTGTGTGTGTGTGTGTGTGGTGTGTGTGTGTGTGTGTGTGTGTGTAAGTGCGTGCGCGCGTGCGTGCGTGCCCAGTACCTACGCTTGTTGACTCCTCTCGACACTCATTTTGACTGTATCAGGAATGACTGTATGACACACGTGTGCCAAGCAAATGAGCTCTGAGAAAACAAACAAACGCAATACAGGAAGAAAATACATTCATTCAAGAAATATACTTGATTAGTTTTAAATGCTAACAATTTTGGAGAATAGAACAAGCTTCGTGACTTCGAACGTCTAGTCAAGGATTTGATTCATTATGTTGATTACAACCTGTGATTTTAATCGTCTTTGATTAGAGTAGAACTTATTTGCTATTTCGATATTGCTGATACCCTGGCTTGCCTTTTTTTTTCCCCTTTCTTTTCTTTCCTTTTTTTTTCTCTTTTTTTTTCATTTTAAATATTCGCTATTTCAGTCATCTTCCTGTAAACCTGACATATTGTGGACTCACTGCTTCACAGTTCTGTGTAGCGAATATGGACTAATGCACACGCGGTCGGTGACGCCTCCTTTATGAAATTGAAACAACCTAACATCAGAGCGGCGGTATACTTTCAGAGACAACAAAGCTGAATGGCTTAAGTTCCACCCATCTACAGCCCTTGCGCTGGAGACAGAATGGATGCAACACTGTCTGCGTCTTCTCTGAGAGCTAGGTAAACATCACTACAAGTGTCTATTAAACAGGGCGTCCTTCTGTAAGGGCCACAGGTTATGGCCAGTATGGTCTGATCAATATTACAGTGTGAAGACTGGTCTACTAGTAATGTGCGAGTTAGACCAGAAGAGTTGATGGTCAATATTTGTCCCACATTGATTACTGTGGATCGGTTTATTTTCTTCAGGAAGAAGGCATTGTGTTTATAACTTTTTCTGGTAATAGTTGACACATGAAAGGTGGTCTAGACCTGAAAATGACATGTTTTTAAAGCGTTTCCGCTACAACATAGTTATGACTCTCTCTCTCCTACCCTCCGGAATCTCTTCAGCAAATGTCATCCCAGCGAAGACACTATTTGAACTGCCTGCTCCTCTGGAAACCTCAAACAACGCTAGAAATTTCAAACATGGTATCCGTCTTCAAGGACGAGTGATTCAGGCCATTAGTACTGTGTCAATATATTGGTGGGGAGCCTTGACAAACGTTGTGCGATGGTAAAGAGTCTTGATGTTCAGATTAAGTCAGAAACCAGCGATAACTGCGGAGACCCCCCCCCCCCCCCCCCCTCCCCCTCCCGTACCGAAATGATCCAGAGGAAATTCGAAACCCGCAGCCCCATGATTATCAGAACTACGAGTCTGACACTCTCCCAGTTGAGCACCGTGAAGTCTTAGAAAGGGCGGTGGAGCAGGGAGATGGGATTCTTGGATAGGTGTGGGGATAGGTGGGGGGGGGGGGGGGGGGGGGATGGAAGAATGCTTTCTCCAGATAGCTCAACCACAAAGCAGTTATTGAC
>JADBJO010003391.1:0-5000 GCA_016801955.1 Conus betulinus
ACCGTCGGTTGTAGAAAAGACACCGTCGATCACGGGGGGTCCGCGGGTGTTGATGCCATGAACCCGTCAAATTTCGATGTCTGAGACATCCCTTTATCTGTAGTCAATGTCTTCCAACATATTTCACAATCTGCGCGGGGACTCACTTTTCACCTGTACTCCATAACAACACAATTGTTTTCTGGATCCCCCTCCGGATCATCAGTGTTGTTTTCCATTCGCACTTCTCTGCATCAGGTCCAGCTTATGCTGCTCAGACTGCTGAATTGCTCCGAGATTCCCCAGGTCCCCTCATGACCCGTCTCTCGCGCAGGGCGTTGCAATCTTGCTTCCCTCAGCCAGCTTGGCGTCCAACTTTCCAGCTCCATGGAGTTTAACTTGCACATACTTCCGGCAAGCGAAAGTTCGTTCCACGGTAAACTGGAGGCTCCGACGGGAGGTGCCAGGTCTCTCCATCTAGGTTCTACGACTTGCCTGTTCCTCCGATGGCCATGTCGGGTCTGCCTCATGTCCTCTGTTCTGGGATTAGTTTGGCCCTGGATTGGTCTCAACTCTCCACACTGAGAGAAGACAACCTCCCCAGAAACAATAACGAGAGCTCAGGCCTATACATAGCACCGGTCTCCTCAGCGCCTCAACTTTATCCGCATAACAGTTATCTGCCGTCGCCTCGTTTGAATATGAGCACTGAAATATGAAGCAAAAACTACCACTATCGCCCTGAAATCCGGCCTTCCAGACGGGCATAGTTGTTCTTCACGAATGTAAACTTGACCCAATCGGAGCTGTAGAATTCGTTCTAAACCATCAAAAGAGACTTATACTCCGGAGAGCATTATAATATTTGACTTCACGTACCAAACACCACTCCTCCTATAGAGGAAGAGAGATAGAGAGAGAGCGAGAGAGAGAGAGAGAGTGGATGTAGGTTATTGGCTAAGTATGTTCATATTGGGCATGGTTGATAAGAAAGTTCATGTCATCCTCGGCGGAACCCATCCATACTCACAACCACAACAACAGAACAAGCGAAACACATCTCTCCATCTAATCTGTTCAAGGGTGGACAGTGGAAGCCTCAAGAATCTTTTTAATCCAAGTGGCCCTAGCAGTTTTAAACTCTAAAGCCTGTGAGTGACTGCCATGAACCTTGTCTCTCCACATTAACAATTCAGTAACAGTTCAGTTTGCAATAATTATTAATGCTTTTCACCTTGAAGACGAGTGTTTGTGTGTTCTTCCTTCTCTTTACAAACGGTCCTTTTCACATGCGGTAATATTAGACTGTGTGGTGGTGCATGTGTTGAATGTGTAATGTGTGCGTGCGATGCGTGCAGTGCGTGCGTGCGTGCGTGCGATGCGTGCGTGTGTGTGTGTATGTGTGTTGTGTTTGTGTTGTGTTGTGTGTGTGTGTGTGTGGGTGTGTTTTTAGTGGTTTGGGCCTTGGTGCGGGTGAGGTTTGTGTTTTGTGTATTGTTTTTTATAGACTTATTGTAATGATGCTATGTCTTATGGATGTCAATGGTTTCTTTTCAGTGTGTACGCGCACGACGCGTGTGTGTATTGTAGAGGTGTGTTGTGTGAGTGTGGTGTGTGTGTGTGTGTGTGTGTGTTTGTGGTGTTGTGTGTGTGTGGCATTGGTGTGGGTTGGGTGGGGGGTGTGAGGGGTGTTTGAAGTGTTGATGTATATACACAATAATAGATAACACAACCTTTATGTAACAATTTATAATGTCTTTTTGTAACGTCTTATGTCCTTGGTGAAATGATGAAGAGCAGAGAACATATTTTTCCGATGGACAATACGTGATTGAATTGAATTGAATAAATTTGAAATTGAAAGCTGGGAGAGAATTTATTAAACTGCTGGGTATTCGGTCTTTAAAATGTTACTGGTTGGTCTTTTATCATATTCCATCTCTCCAGTAATTTTCCTTCAATCGATTACCGTAGTTTCTTGCATAATTTTGGCTAAACTTATTCTTGATCGGGCGTCTTGTGCTGGGATTCGTCCCACCGGATTCGGAACCAAACTTTATTGGGTTGTTTCATTGGGTTCCTTCTAATAGAACGAAACTGCATGGAGCTTGATAGCTGAGCGTCCCCGAGAGACCCCTAATCTCCCGCTCATATCATGGATCTGTGTGTGTCTTTGTCTCTGTCTGCTGTCTCGTCTGCCGGTCTGCGCTCTCCTTCTCGCGCACCCTGCATAGGCCATACACAAATCGGTACAAACGAGCTGTTCAAGAAAGCCGTCTCTCTCCTCTCCTCTCGCTCTCTCGCTCTCTCCCTCTCCTCGCTCTATCTCCTCTCTGAAAGTCACAGACTAGGGAAGAAGGTGTGCCGAGTTCGGAAGCGTTGGCCGAGCCCGGGTGCGCGCGCTCGTTGCGCTCCGCGGCTCCCGCGCGTCTCTCTCGCTCGCTCGGGTGCTGTCGCGGCCTCTCTCGCTCTCTCCGCGCGCCGCGCTCTGGCCGCCCTCTCTCATCATCAATCCGGAGGGGAAGAAGGTCCTCTCTCTCCTCCTCTCTCTAAAAAAAAACCCCCAAAAACAAAAACAACAAACAAAAAAAAACACAACAAACAAAAACCACAAACAAACACAACACCCCAACAAAACCTCATCCCGAGCGAAATAGTGTTCCCCACTCTGATCTCTCTCTCTCTCTCTCTCTCATCTCGCTCTCCGCTCCTCTCTCGCTCTCTTCTTTTGAGATCCCCACTGCTGCGTCCCTTTCGACCCCTTCACTATCCCCAAAGCCACTCATCCCCCACACCCTTCTCCCATTTTCCGATCTATGAGTCGTTCAAGGCAGTCGTCAGTTACCGAACATCTGTCAAAAATGTGTAACCCTCACATTCTTTGCCCATCGTACAGGTGCCTCCCTTTCCCCCCTCAAAGGTCTTCAACATCCCTCCCTCTTTTCCCACGCTTACGCTGCCTTCCCCATCTCTCCTGCTCCTTCTTCCCGCCCCTTCCCCCCACCCCCCCCCCCTCCCCCTTGACCTCTACACTTCACAATTACACACCCACCAAAATGTCGTCACACTAAGGTCATAACCATGCTTGTGATGCTGTTTCAATCCTCCCATGCCTACTCTTCCCGTCCACTACGCTCTTCCGCTCCCCGCTCTTCTACCCCGACCTCCCCCCCCCCCCCCCCCCGCCCCTTGTTGCGCTGAAAAACTTAGTGATAGAACATAGTGGCCAGAATACTGCAGTATCCTGTTCTTCTTCTTCCCCCTCCCTTTTCTTCTCTCTTCTAGGTACAATATTTCCTTTTCTATCTTCTTCTTGGTTTGTTTGTAAAGAAGGCGTTGGGGTCCACGCTGTACGAGAGACAATTTCAGGAACAGTGGCTCTTAGTGATAAAAACGATGACCATGATCTAAGATTACGCAGAAGAATGGTAATTGCCCGGCGGTAGAAGTGGTAATAACAATATCTTCCCTGACACTTTTACCTATCAGACAATGGTTGGAGTTTTGAGCGGTGAGTCGAGGGCTGCTGTTTTCAAATCGTCGTCGTGGGCCAGTCTGTGAGAGATGCTTGCTTCAGCGCAGGCCGATTCCATCCAAATCATCGAGTGATGCTTACTGTGGACATGGAAATAATGGAAAATCCGCACAGTCTCGACTTTGATACCCTTAAGCAAATACAGAATGCACCTCCAAGTGTGTTTGACACGGGGATATACATAGAATGGTATCATCATGTATCAAGACCACAGGACTTGCCCAAACCATTCTACTAGCGAAGTGCGAGATCTCAAGACGACAGACTGACAGAAATCTATGAGAGGACAACGTCATTGCACGGACCGGCCTCACAATTCAGCAACTGCCTCCTGAGCGTCTTGATAACCGGGAGGGATGGAGAAAGCTGGTCGCCCGAGTCTTCTGTGACGCACCCAGCCGCTCGTTCAAGACTATGAGATAGGGACAGGTTTATTGATATATGCAAAAGTAAAGGAGGGCAGGATCATACAGGCCTGATATGAACTCTCAGACTAAAAAGGAACTCCACCGTGCCATGTCATCATCCTTATCATGATTGCTAACATGGGCTGGAACGCAAGTCGGGAGAGCGATAGACCCCAAAAGATTTAAGGGGTCGTCTTGGGACACATTGCAATCTTTGTCCATCAAAATCGCTTTGATATGGGCTCAGAATGTTTGCGAAATCTTGCGTGTTGCGTAAATTTGACCAGTATATCACTGTCACAATAAGGGGTCCCCCCCCCCCCCCCCCCCCCCCCCCCCCCCCCCCCCCCCCCATGATATTTATTATCTTTATTAACAAAAATAATAAAAATCAATAAAGAAAATGACGGGACGCATACTCGTTGCTTTTTCAAATGAATCCATTGTTGAATATTAGTCCGTAGTGAAAGGAATGGTCCAGGACTCAAGAGAACGATATCACAATTCAACGGTTGCGTGGTTCGTCTGGATAGTTGATGCTTCGACAAAACATGTTCAATTAGGTGATCTAGAACCGTAATACGGCGGGCAGGTGGCGTCCTGATATATTTTGTTCATTGGTCAGCACTTTTAGAAACAACGGAATGCTACTTGCTTTAGATGCTATCCGAACACTTTGCTAGGTGGAGTGGGGGGTATTCTTGGATGGACACACACACACACACACCCACACACACACACACACACACACACACATCACAATGTATATGGTATTGGATTAGATATAGAGATAGATATTCTGGCTGTAATGCAGTTGGCCACAGCCATAAGGTGGAATTCATTTGCCCCTAATTGAGGTAAGTATACAACAAGTACGGTATATCAAAACTTTGTTACCCAAGTTAAAACAAAACAAGCCCTTGATATGCCCCCCCCCTCTCCCCCCCCACCCTCCTAAAGCCCCCCCCCCCCCCCCCCACCCCCCCCCCCCCCACTGAATTGCACCCCCCCCATTTAATAAAAACCCCCCCCCCCCCCCCCCCCCCCCCCCCCCCCCCCCCCCCCCCCCCCCCCCCCCC
>JADBJO010003391.1:17500-45000 GCA_016801955.1 Conus betulinus
CTAATGAATTCTCTGTGTGATGGAATTTATAACTGATTCGACGTGAGTGAACCAGTCGCCATTTCGAAAGGGACGTAAGCCTTGCATGGGTTATTTACTCCTGATTCGGGAAAGCGATTTTAATTGGCCAGTTGCAAGCAATATTGGTGGGGGGAAGATAACCCGAATAGAACATTGTGCTAAGCTGCCAACTATCAACTCGCAAAACAGCGGTCAGGTTTGGCCAATGCTGGAACCGTGCCGCACAGCCCGTCAAAGCCCCGACACTTGCTGCGTCTGCGGTTCGCATTAACATCTCTGTGGGTCTCGCAGAGATTGTGATGGAGTAGCCGTGCCGTCGCCATGTCAGATTACATCTCTGCTGCATGAGCAAGAGCCATCTGGTGAACTCCAACATTTGGCGGGTTTCTCTAAATGTTTTCGTTTTTTTTTTTTTTTTTCTTTTTTTTTTTTGGTCTTAATTTTCCCTCTTCCACACGGATTTGGTTTTAGGAACAGAATAGGTTCTTCTTGACCTGGAAAAGAATTTGCCTTGCTGTCTGGATATGGTTCTGTTCACTGGGGAGGAGTAGCAGCAAAATGTAGTCAACTACTCCCGAGTACTTTGTGACTCAAAGTTTTGGGTGAGACAACTTATGGCATCGGGGACATGACTCAGAGTAACACTCGATGTCACAGGTGATCCTGGCCAGCAGCATCAGGCAGTCACCCGTTGCGTGGTCCCTTCAACCCCAGTGACTGGGAAAAACGTGTCCAGCTTCCCGTGTGAGTTCTCTGTGGGGCTATCTGTGAGTGATCTTTACCGCCCTGCCGATACAGTAGACTATTCCTCATGAAGAAACCCTTGTTTGGTGGAATCATGAGTTGAAGGCAGCTTCTGTAAACGCTTAGCCCAAAGAGGGGTCAGTCAGCTGAGCCAGATTCATATTCAGCATACTTGACTTACTTGACTTTGTCCTCTTCGTTCCGATCGGAACACAGGGCCCGCACTGCAGACCTCCATCTCGCTCTGTCTTGGGCTGTTCTCTTGGCTTCACCCCAGGTCATGTTGGTGAACTTGAGTTCTGCCTTTAGAGTTCTTCACACTCAAAGGTAGGGGGTTAATCTGGTTGGGAAGTGGATTCTGCTTTCTCCGGGCCCTCGGACCGCTGATGGGATTCCAGGATCTCGGAGATGACGTCACAGCAGCCGAGGACGAGACCATCATCAGGGTTCTCCATGACTGCTGCGTTGATCTGCCCTTTCGCGGGTCTATCCACAGTCAAGTGCTATAGTAGCTATGTGTAAAGTACTTGAAGACATAGATTACGTTCGTGAGGGACTCAGCTCGGATATGCGTACTACTCTCGCTGCGAGAGCCTCGTGAGAGAGGCTGGCCGGGGGAGGATGAGGAGGGGGTGGGGGAGCGGGGGGGGGGCGGGGGGGGGGGGGGGGGGGGGGATAAGGACAGTGACACACTGATGTAATCAGCCAATAAGACAACTAAAGAGAGAGAGAGCAAAGAAAGGAAGGGGGGGGGGGGGGGGGGGGGGGGGTGTGAGGGGAGGGGATGTGGTAAGGAGTGGTGAGGATGGTGTAGGTCAAGTCCACTCAGTCTTTCGCTCTCTCTGTCTCTTTCACACACACACACACACACACACACACACACACACACACACACACACACACACACACACACACACACACACACACACACATACACGCGCGCGCACACACGCACGTACGCGCACACACATACACAAACAGGCACACACGCATGCACGCACGCACGCTCTCTCTCTCTCTTTCTCTCTCTCTGTATGTGTATGTATGTATATGTATGTAAATATATATATATATATATATATATACATATATATATGTGTGTGTGTGTGTGTGTGTGTGTGTGTGTGTGTGTGTGTGTGTGTGTGTGTGTGTAGATGTGTGTGTGTGTGTGTGTGTGTGTGTGTGTGTGTGTGTGTGTGTGTGTGTGTGTGTGTGTATAGTTATTCTTTGCATTTGTCAAGATGGCCAGGTTTGAAATTGACGTGAAACTGTACCTACATATATACAATGTTTATAGTTGTGTTAAAGTTAGTCGCTATACATGTCTTAGATCTTTTCACGGGTGAATACGCCCCCACGTCATGATGGCTGTACTGCTATTGACATTAAAATATCAATGAGTCAATGAGTCAACGAGTCTCTCTCTCTCTCTCTGTCTCTTTCTCTCTCTCTCTCTCTCTCTCTCTCTCTCTCTCTCTCACACACACACACACACACACACACACACACACACATACACACACACACACACACACACGCACATACACACATGCACACACACACTCTCTCATTCACCGTATGCGTATCAGCTTAATCAAATAGGTAAAGTTGAGCTAGCATACGTAGGAAATAAAAAAAGACATATAGCAATAGAACAGTAAAAAAGAGAAATGTCCTACTTCGTTTTGTACAGTGGGCGACACATGCTCCAGGTGTTAAAAGTACTGGCATGAGTCTTTCACTAGCACACCTGTATTCTGTAACAAAGACATAAACAAACGTCTACTGCACTCTGTAGTTAAAAAATACACCTTTGCAGGTATGCGTGGCAGACTCGTGCCCTTGGCACACCCACCTCTGTTACATGAAGAGGGATGGGTGGAGAGATGGCATGGGATGGGGGGGGGGGGGGGGGGGGGGGTGGACTGTGTAACAGTCTTCCTCTCAGTTCTGGTGTGAAGAGGTTTTACAAGCTCCCAGTGATCGTGCTTCATTTTACACCTGCCATCAGTTCTCCTTCACTTTTACACTTGACATTGGTTCTCCTTCACTTTTACACTTGCTACCAGTTCTCCACTTTTACACTTGCCATCAGTTCTCCTTCACTTTAACACTTGCCATCAGTTCTCCTTCACTTTAACACTTGCCATCAGTTCTCCTTCACTTTAACGCTTGCCATCAGTTCTCCTTCACTTTAACACTTGCCATCAGTTCTCCTTCACTTTAACACTTGCCATCAGTTCTCCTTCACTTTAACACTTGCCATCAGTTCTCCTTCACTTTTTGCTGTAGTTTTAAAGTGAGGTGGAAACTGAAATAAATTCAAAAGAAGACTTACTGTTCCGCCGGACGAAAGAGACAAACAAACTACGAGACAAAATACGACGCGTTTAACTCTTTGGTCTTCTTCAGGCAAGACAAACGACATTCAAGACAATGAAAACGAAGAACGAACAATCGCTTAGTATCTCCTCACTTTGGATGCGTGTCTCTTTCACGAATCTTCTATTAAGGTGTGTGTGTGTGTGTGTGTGTGTGTGTGTGTGTGTGTTGTGTGTGTGTGTGTGTGTGTGTGTGTGTGTGTGTGTGTGTGTGTGTGTGTGTGTGTGTGTCTTGCTTTAGGTCTGAAGTTTTGTTTCAAGTGGGCCGCACGAGATGTCGTTGCATTAATTCATGATGTGTCTTTTTCCCTCCAGTAATTAACACTTATCCTGACATTTCGAACTTTTCGCCCTGAACTTCGTACATTGAAAGAGGGTGGGCTGTATCCGTGTCATGACTCCTAGATGATCCTTCTGCCACTGGGATTTGAACCTGCCATCCTGGATGACCTGGTGTCTCAAGGTGTCGCCTTGTGAGGGATGTCTTACCCCCATAGCTATCGCACATCTGATCTAAGCTGGGAATCTGAGCCCTTTGAAGAATGCGTTGTTCCTCTAAATCGGATCTAGCTACCATTCTTTTCAGCTACCTCTGTCATTGCCGTTAGCCAGTGTACGGCTCTGGGTCTCTTCTTTCAAGAAATCGAGACCTGTTTCACAAGATCACAGGGTGGGAGCCTACAATCCCCATCAAACCACAAATTCTTCCTCCGCTCCTACCTCTATGGCAGAGGACTTTTGCTAGGAAACCTTTGGCTCAAGCTGTCTTCGCTAAGACGGGAGTTTCCTCCATGCTGATTTCATATGACATAGTGAGGTTAATCAGAAACATTTCTTTTAAGGGACCCGAGGGGCCCTATATCTGGTCTCATGTCACTCTCCTCCTGATCATCTCTGGATAAGTTTCCCATTTCAGCAGGTCTGTTGAGCACTCCCTGTCATCTACTCCACCCACTAAACCCTGCTTCCATACTCCTGATATCAGCTGCTTCAGGCCATGATTGTAGCCTCCTACCAGTAGAAACGTTGTTTCTAGAAAAAAAAAAGATTTCTGGTGCCACAGTGGTTCGTCTGGAAGTGCTAACTGCATTGTGCGATCTGCTTCAGGTATTGATTGTGTCTCCATGTGTATCTTCCCTGGGTTAGTGTGGCTGTTCTTAAGTCAAGACAACTTTTTTTTGTTGCCATGACTGGGCAGTCGTGCAAGGCCATCCGATTTCTAATACCTCACAAGATTTGAACTCGATGGCTGGAGATCATTTACAGATGAGGATGAAGCTGATCAAAAGAGGAGCCATATGTCAAATTTCATTCCAACTGAGACTTCTTTGGAGCGTGATTTGCTATGTAGTATCTCTTTGCCCCCGTTGGCTTTGCTGTACTGCCTTCTGGATGCTTTTGGCATTTTTTTTTTTATCTTCAACTCCTGTATCACCTTATATCCTTTTGCTTTCACTTTTGTCTTTGACCATCACTTCAAACTGCTGATCCCGGTCCTTGCCTATCGGTTTGTGTGTCCTGTTATACCTTTGATTTTGAGACATCTTTGCTACGTCCGAAGCCGCGTGAACTTTCAGTTTCCTGTCAGGCTCTAGCTTGGTTTCCCTTGATTCCCGAGTCCTCAAACATGGCCAGCAACCTTGCTTTTCCTACTTCGTGCTCTTCAAGTACAGGTTTAAGAGACAGTTTCAGCTTTCCTTGTCGGCAACTAAGAATAACGTCAGCGAGATTTTGTGGGACACCCGAACCGTTTCCTTGCGTGTTTCTTGATTTTGGCTGACATTGCTTCCTTTGTGTTACTGCTGACATCGTATGCCAGCAGAGGCATGAAAAGCTTTGGGATCGCCAGGACCTGCGGGCACCATTCCTTGGTTTTGCGGGGGAAAACCACTCTGTCTATTGTCTGCAGGTGTTCCTCTGCGATATGTTTGTGTTCGTTTCTCCTGTTTGTGTTGTACAGGGATTCATCATACCATCTTTAAAGGATCTCGACTGGATCTTATGACACTGTTGGCGTGGATTACTTGGCTATGATGAATGTAACCGTTTCAGTATTCCTCCTTTTCACGAGGAGGAGGGGGCTTCATGATTTCCTTGGGTTTTAAATTCATCAAGGGTGAAACGATTCACATCTGTAACCGCTTCGGTATATTGTATTTTTCATCTCCTTTGATGGAAAGGACTGTTGCGTTATTGGTAGATGCTTTGAGAGGGAGCAATTGGTATCCATTCCTGGAGTTTAATGAACATGTTCAACTCAAACATGCTTTCAATGTGACTTCCAACAAAAGCTGTATTGGAGATATCAGACAGTCTAGTGTAATTCCAACTTGCAGAGATTGACCCCACTCTGTGGTATCTCTCTTCGTGGAAGGCCTTTTTGAAAGTCATGGAAATACTTCTGATACATGGTACATCTCCCACATGACTGGTCTTCTCTCAGCAGTCGGTCTGGTTGAAACAATATGCATTTCTGCACATTTGTAACTTGTTTGACGATATAAGTGTGCAGGTATGTGTGTATGCTCAACTATAGTGAAATGTGTATGGGTTGTTTCGCCTGCTATACTGTAGTATGCGTGTATCGAAATATGTACATTTTGTTAGATGCAATTTGGTGTATAAATGTTTGAAATTAACGTAATATATTATGTAGAACATTATGCCTTCTGTGCACATGTTAATGTCTCATTTTTTTTGTTGAAGCGACTTTATCAGGTGTTTTGGACTTTGCCGTTTGAAACAGTTCTTGGTCAGAGTCTGCAGCTTTGAGTGGAGAGGGTGTTAGAAGCCTCTTCGTTTTCTTACTTTTGCTCAGGAGTTTCTACTTTCTTTCTGTTCAAAAGTGATAGTAGGCATACCATTGCAGCTACCACCTGTAATGACTCGGATGCCAGCACTGGATGGTCCGAGTAGCTTTTCGCTGCTTAGACCAGGAAGTGGAGGCGTACTCCATGTGGGCCGGACAGACCCTGTATAAACATGAGTAAGGATCTTCTTGTTGGAATCCCACTGGGTGCCCGCCGGTTTCTTCATCACAGTCATCTTTTTGGTCACTTTGCACTGCATCATATCAATATGAGGGGACGCAGTGGCTGAATTCTTCTGTTTTGGGGAGAGGAAAAAAAAAAACACTTGGCCTCATTTTCTGTTTTGTTGACTGTGACCAGGCTCTCTTCGGTCCAGTCTGAGAACGAGTTCAAAGTTAGTTTCAAAGTGAGGTGACTGCAGATGGAAATTGAAACAAAACTTAAAAAAAGAATTACTACTGAGTCCGACAAACAGCAGGGACACACGGATTACAAGACAAAACACGACGCGTTTGGACCTCTTAGGTCTTCTTAAGACATGATGAACAATTCATTCAGGACAATGAAAACGAGCAATCAATCTTCGTTTTCATCGTTCTGATTGTTCTTTACCTCCGCCCCCTTACCCCCACCTCCCCTCCTGATGTGTTAATGGGGGCTGAAAACCTGACACATTAAACCGTTCGTATTCGTATTCGAAGCTAAAAATCCTTACAATTTGAGTTCAAAGATGCCAGCATCCTGTCGGTTGCTGTGTTCATCTGTTCTGCTGTGGACCACACTGCTAGGTCAGCAGTATGTAGTGCTCTGGATGTGTGGTTGGACAGCTGGTCAGCAATGTCGTCAATGAAGACCACGAAGAGTGTCAGTGATATTACTCCATCTTGTGGCATATCCTCCCTGGTCTTAAGTAGCGTGCTCATCTAAGATCATCCTACACTTCAGTATACCATTGTCGCTTTTTCGGTACATTACAACTGTCCAAAATGGTGTGGAGACACCTACCTTTCGCAGAGAGAATCACGAGCAACATTGTTGCGATTCATTCATCCTTCATCGTCTGTACAGAAGACCACAGATGCATGGTTCAGCAAGAGTTGGAATAACTTCAAAAGGTCAAAGATGTAAAGGGGAGAGGATCGAAATCTCAACTCGCTATTCGCCTTTGTCGAAGTCTTCCCTTTTGCGGGTAACTAAGTATTTCCAAAATAGAGAATTGTTCGAATGACCGGGGTATTCTCTCAGGTGACTACATATATCATTTCCATGTAGTTTGCTGTTGAGTACATTTGGTCCAGAGACTTGTCCAATTGACCAGGACATCCTCTCAGAAATCTACGGAAATCATTTCATGTAGTCTGCTTCTGAGCAGATTTGGTCCAGAAAATTGTCCGATTAACCAGGATATCAGGTAACTACGTACATTTTTTTCTTGTTGTCCACTGTTCAGCACAGTTGATCCACTCATTGCATGCAGCCTTTGTCTGTGTGCGAATCACCATGTATACGCTTCAAACTTAACTTGACTGCTTCATACTAAAAGTTTGACGAACATAGAGCCAACCTGAACATATAAGGCAGACACAGAGCCAATGAGATCAGCAGGAAGTGGCGAGTGTCGCCAGTGTGTGCAGTGGAGCACTCATTAGCGAAAGGCGGAGATGCTGATCCTGTCTTCCTTCAGTCTTTGACCTGTTGGGCATCTTCGTACGTGTTGGCAGACGCTACAGCTCGACGACAGCTAACTGTGGACTCTTTTCACATCAGCCTCATCCAAACACATGGGATTCAGAGAAAGAAAAACCTCAAAAGATGCTGCCAAATAATATTGGGACCTACAACAGCCAGCCACCCATATGTATATTGAAGTACGTAAAATACATTAGATTTACCTTTCAAGGAATATATTGGTCTGTTGTCTGATTGCAAGGGAAATCAGCCCTGTTTGCCCAACGAGCCAAAGGTCACACCTTCAAAGTGATGATTTCCTACTCTCATACCAGTATTCAAAATATCATCACATAAGCTTGATTTTTTTAATGACACGATCTTGTTTTTTCACGATTCAAAATCCACCGCATTACACAATCCGAAGATTTTACTGTAGATGCGTATGTCAGTGACTATTTCTTGACAAAAATGGTAAGAAAGCATAGATTTATTCACGAGGTTTTTTTTTTCATAATGAAATGGCCAAAGCATGGATACGGAGGTTATTGATCAGATGCTTAGTCGACGCAGCAGAAAAACTCAGGTTCTGTCAACAGAGATCCTGCTGGCCAAGATATAGTTCTTGATAACAGTGAGGGTGAATTTCAAAAATAGTTCGCCGTTCCAATCCAGGTCGGCACAAAGTTCCAGGTTACAATGGGCTAAGTTTAAGACACGGACACAGAGTTCAAGTCTCCACTTGAAAACTCCAGCACTGCTTTGCAGAGAACTGAATCACTCACTTATCAGCACGCTCAAGCCATACGCAAGTTGATAAATTAAAGTCCAATTCCTCCTGTCTACCCGACCAACACACACACACACACACACACACACACACACACACACACACACACACACACACATACACACGCACGCACGCACGCACGTACGTACGCGCGCACGCACGCACGCATACACACACACACACACACACACACACACACACACATCCTTTTCTATACCGGTGAAACAGTATGGGGCAACCTGTGAATAACAGCTCATTATGGTCGCTCTCTCAGTCAGCAGCCAATAAAACTGTCCATTCAAACGGTCATGACATTCGCATTTAATTTCAAACGACAGAATCAGCACGGGCCACCAACCAGTTCACACACAATCCGATGACTTTGTTGAAAACTGCCCAAAGTAACCCATTAAAAGAGAAACATGGCCGCATCGCAGCCCGGATATACTACATCAGATAGGACCGTCAATGTCAGATAGACCTAGGAATGGTTTTTTAAAAAATGTATGTTGGTCTTATAATGTTATAGTTTATATGCCTTAATCTTATCTTGGTCTTATGAAGTTATAGTTTATATGCCTTAATCCTATGCGTTTTTCTTTCTTCTCTTCACTCTTAAACGTTCCAATCTTTCGATCTTCTTTGCGCACGTATGTCCTTGTTGAATCCGCACCAAAGGCCTTTGTGTTGTTAAATTCCTGGAGGCTTTTAGATTAAAAATGGAGACAAACGGTTGGATTTTATTTACATGATGCGTCTATGAGAGGTTGGCGCAAATTTCACGACCAGCTCTGCAGGTCACTATATCTCTTAGATGTGGTTGTAGGCCAGGCAGACAATGAGGTTCATTGAGACTCTTGCTTGTGGACAAGATGAAGTCCTCTGCAGCTGAACAGTCACTCATGCAGGTGCCGTAAAACTGAGCAATTAATGTTAGCAACATGGAGCTTGATAGGTGATGTAAATACTGAATCAGAGCAGGCACTGTTTTAAACAACGGATATGACGTAGTGGCAATGCAGAGTCAATCTTTTTGTGTTGCATCATGATGGCCTGCCTTTCATTGCTCCGCGTGGACTGCTAATGCTTTGTTTCAGAATCTAGCGCAGTTCACTCGGGCTTGAAAGCAATGGCTCAGACCAGTTCTTTGAAGAGCTCATTTGCAGTCGCGGTGAGGTTGAAGCCTGGGGGGAAACGGAAGGCAGAGAAATTGTTTATAAACAGACCCTTCTTGTTTTGATATTCCATAAACACAAAACACAAAGTGCTCAAAGAGTTGAAAAATAATGACAAATCTTATAAAGCGTTGACACAAAAGAATTCAATTGTTCTAAGGGGATAGTCAAATGCTATGATACAAGAAGAATATGGCACCTATAAACAAAAGATATCCAGAAATTTAGAATGTCACAGTTCATCATATTACTTATACTGTAAACTAGAGGAAGAAGTGTGACAGTGATGCTCGGTTCGTGACTGCTGCACTTCATTACTACCGTCAACCATAAAGGTCGGCTGCTAAAATGACAAGGTTTGGTGTCTGTACAGTCTCTATTACGTTATGTCAAAGACGTACCAAATAGTGAACTTTTGGGATTTTTTTTTCCCAGGGAATTCATTAAATGTAGAATCAGAATAATTCCAATCGTTGCCCTCGCCTCCACAACCCCTTCTTCTCCCTCCATCCCCAGTCCAGAACACTGAATCGTCTCTGAAAGATACGATTTAACCAAACTGTCTTTCACATTTTTCTATAATGTTACTTTTTTTTTTTTTTTAGTTTTATCATAACTCAAAGCATCTTGAAAACGACTAATTGATAGTGTTTAAGGTATTATAATGAATCCAATCTAATCAAAGGAGTAGAGATCTCCTGTATTAATTAGGAGTAGGAAGATTCAACTCGGATGTAGCATGACAGTCGTCACCACTCCGACCATTGGCCTCGAAACGTTTTGGCAGAGTTGGCACAAACATTTGAAACTCTGGCTTGGACTGATTTTGACACAGCATTCATGTGTAAACTTCAGAGTTCAGAATCTATTTAACGTGTTCATTAACGTTTCTTAATTTGATCTTGGTCAGCTTTATGCTTTAATCCGCAGAACACTGGGACATAATCGGGATATGTATGCTATTATGATTTAAATGACTGAATGCCTATATTACCAACTATAAATCGTTTTCATGAAACTAAGAGCCAGATGTGATTTACTGGTCGAACATTCTGTTGATTCCTTGTTGACGAAGGTGACATCTTGTATTGTCATAGACACTGGCAAGATAAACATGACACTTACGCTATCGCAGTCATCAAATACGCGTGGCGCATACTTTGTGGATACAACAGAGGACATCATCGATGGCATCAACGGCACGAACTTCTCTTTTACTCTTCCTCCCCCTTTGTTTATCCCGTGTGACAATCCAAGGAATCTGATCAGACCTGTTGTCGTGGACGTGGTGGGCCTGGTCGTGTATGTCGGGATACTTCCGGTCCTCGGGACATGTGGTGTCATCACCAACGTCATCAACATGATTGTCTTTGCTAAACAAGGACTGTCAAACCGGATTCATGTGTGTCTCTTCAGGTGCCGTGAATTTCTGAAACTTTGCTTGTTTGACATTTAAGATATGTAATTTTACAGTTGTGACTTTGTTTCTTTAACTTTTTTTTTTATGTAAGCAAATTCATCATTTGTTATTTTCCTCCTGTATGTCATCAGCCAAATGAATTTACATATTGTGACTTTGCTTCTGGGTGTAGTTAAGTCACTTTCTTTGCATATTTCTTCACATAAGTAACACATTCCAGATGAGTGATTGGACAAATTTTAACTCTGCGTGCAAATCTGTTCAGGATCATCACAGTTTGTAGCAGTGAAAGCATTTTTTTTTTTTAATTTCAGATACACCACGCTTTGTAACTTCGTTTCAGCTAAGGATTATGTGGCTAGAGGTTTTTGTATAAATTGTTGGTTTTGCTTCCATGGAAGGTCACTTTTGCTACTTTGATGTGTTGATAAATAATATGATGTTTTGAACACCGAGTATGGTTCTTTTCAGATGTAAGATCTTACAGTTTGTAACTGTACATATGTGCTCGTTGCATGTACGAAAACTACGGTTCATGACTAGCATGCATTTCTGTTTGAGTAAGATCACAACATTCAGTAACTTTGATTATTTTTTTTACTCTAAAAAGTATGCTACAATTAATTATTTTGTTTATGTGTCGGTTGCAATATTACTACAGTTTGAAATTTTTGATATCGTTTTGCTCACAAAAAGAACTCGACAGCTTGTAATTTTACATTCTATGTTCATCTAAAAAAAAAACCCTGTTAATTGCTTCCCTTTTCTTTCTCTTCACGAAAGGATCAAAATAATTTGTAATGTTCCTTCTCTGTGTAATGGAAAAAGAAGTGCTGTAGCTATGATTTCCACTGTGCCTTCATTTTCTTTCAGCCTGGCCGCTTCAGACGCAGGTTACGTCCTGAGTGCAATGATTGGCAACTCCCACGTCCTGATCAGTCTGGTGGACACCATAGCTGGCAACTTCTGGAAGCAGCACCACATTGTTGTCAGCAGTCGCCCTGCTTTCCTGGCAATTTCTAACACCATTACAGCTTTGATAGCTTTCGAGAGATGTCTCTGTGTTTTAAGTCCTTAAAAGGCTGCAAAGTTCTTCAAAACAAAGTGAGTAAACGTGCTGGTGAAATGGGCGATGGGCGCATTATTGAGTACCGTCCAGCCCGTTAATTAAAAGTTGTTGTCCACAAGACGGGGCTGTGTGTGACAGTGTATCCAAGCAAACAGTCTGTGGCACAGAGTTATATGAGTTTTGGAAGATCACCTCGGTGCTGGATTGTGTACTGTATTATTACATCACAAAACGTTAACGAAAGGTGTAAAAGGTTAAATCAGTTCAGAGGGTATCTTGGAAACATTGTTAGTCTGAAACTAGAAAATCGATATCAGAGAGAGAGAGAGAGAGAGAGAGAGAGAGAGAGAGAGAGAGAGAGAGAGAGAGAGAGAGAGAGAGAGAGAGAGAGATGTTCTATGTTGGGCAGTTATAAAACTAAGTTAGTCTTGTCTGTGAGATGAAGTTTAATTAGGATTATTTTAGGGATGTCAGTAGGGACGGTAATTTCGGTTTTCTGGAATCCCATGTGTTGAGAAACAAGCGTTCTTCTTCAACATGGAGGATAATCAGATCATTTTGAGAATGACAGGAGGGCTTGTAGTTAACGTCTTCAATGTTATCCTCCAAATAACCCGAATTTACCTTCATCTCTCAGGCAAGAATCTCTCAATTCCATTGTTACTTCTCATCTGCCACTGGT
Source organism: Conus betulinus (assembly GCA_016801955.1). Classification (NCBI taxonomy): domain Eukaryota; kingdom Metazoa; phylum Mollusca; class Gastropoda; order Neogastropoda; family Conidae; genus Conus; species Conus betulinus. The sequence continues at coordinate 30,261 of JADBJO010003391.1, forward strand.
CAGATAATATTTACACGAGAGTTTAGCTAAACGGAACACAAGCAAGCAAATTTTAATCATATTAACTATGGTTGATGCAGTACTTACTGATCAAAAGTCTCTACTGACAAGTTCATCTTGCACCGATTGTGACAAATTTTCCCCTAGGCAATGTTGGGTCTCAAGATTGCAAAAGAATTTGTCGATTGCTTGACCATTCAGCTGACCGTATGATTTTTTTCCGCGTTGATATCAGTGCAGTATGCCATAGTGTGCTAGCTGTTCCTGTTGCGGGTTAAGAACTGAAAAGTGTCAGTATTCACTATTTCTAAACCTGTTGTAATCCACTGACTCAGTGTGTCTCTCGATATGTCATTATAAGGTTTGGTACTCTCAAAGATTCTGTACAAAGAATGTACTTTTTCAAATGAGACTCTACGCACAATCTTTCTTCTTCAAATCTGTTAATTTTTCTTCTTCAAAGCATTCACGTGAGAGGATAGATACGTGAGATCCCACTCTACCTGTTGTAGTAATGCGGTGTTTGCAATGACTACTTTGTTCTCTTTGAATATTACATTATCTACCAATAGAGCGTGCAATGACTGTCCCCTATGTCCTAACACTAAGGAAATGAGCATGGCTGTCCGTAACAAGTGTTTAAGATATGTCTTTTCCATGCTTGGCGACTCCACAAGACAGTCTAACAGGGGTGTACACAGCGCACTTGCACACCACACAACTGCCCTTAGATGAGGTATTGCACCAATTGATGTGTTTCCTGCGCACCGCATTTTAAATAATTGTCTTGACCAGCGATAGACGAAAAATGGTGCAATACCTATCAGAGAATATAGGACAGTTTGGTGACTGCTTTACAATAGACTGAGAGTTGGAATGTCAAATTTTAATATTAATTAGTCGTCTAATTTTTTCTAAGTTTTCATCTGTCTGTGTGTCTGTCTAGTTGTCTGTCTGTCTGTCTTTTTTCTCTTCCTTTCTGTCTCTGTATGTCTCTCTCTCTCTCTCTCTCTCTCTCTCTCTCTCTCTCTCTCTCTCCACCCCAAGCATTTGTGTGTTCCTATATTTGTTTTCTCAGTAATTAAAAGAATGTCGATGGTAATTTTCATATCTTCAATAATTTAGTGTTAATGTCTACAGCGCGTAACCGGATTTTGAACCGTATTCCAGCCATGATGGTTGAAAAGAAAATGACAATAAACTCAGGCTTAGACGGTAGAGTTTTATGCTAGAGAAAAGTGTGGCTTTTAAGAGTGCTTGGAGTCAAATATAAGAAATGAATTTGGAGAAAAAAAAAATCAGTTAGATACTAGTCAGCAAGATGAAAAATGCTAGTTGTTTGGGCTGAATGAAAAGGATGAAAAAAAAACTGGGGGGGGGGGGCGTCCAAACACCCCACCTTGCGCTGGGAAAAATGGCGTTTATGTTGGCATATGCTCCCCGCCCCCATTCCCCCCCCCCCCCCCCCCCCCCCTTACGGAAACTGTGGTTACATCCCTAAATCCCCTTTGGGCATCCCCCTTCCCCTCCCGTCCCCTTTGGTTGTGACTTTGTTTTGCTTTGGTTGATGTGGTGAATGTGTAACAAAAAGCATAAATGCTTTAAAATATTCCCATAAAATTGGAATGAGTAGGACATTTTGATAGTTGTGAGAAATACTTCCTAGCTTAGCTAATCAATATTTAAAAGAGAAACACTTTCACGAGCACCAAAGGAAACACCAAAATCTCCACCAACGATAACGTAAAACAAGTCTGATGCACCTTTATGTGATTTTGTTGTGCAGATACATGGGGATGCTGATCATGGCAATGGCTGTGTACATTTTGGTATCGAAGCACTCGGGTCTTCTCCTTAAATACCAGACAGTTCAAATCACTGATCCTCTAAGCAACATCTCCACCTACATTAACAGGCTGAGACCTTATTACATTCGCCACAGGACGATCATTGACATAAGCTATATCTACCTGGTGTCTGTGGCTATCCCCTGCCTCTCCCTCATCCTTGTCGTCATCTGCACTACCGCCATTATCATTCGACTCAGACTGGCCGCGCAATGGCGTCGCGGAGCAGTGTCTAACATGACGTCAGTGGAGAAACAGGAAATGTCGATGACGCGAATGCTGGTAACAGTGTGCTGTGTCTACGTTGTGTGCATGATTCCTTCTGTGACCAGAGTGTTCCTCTTTACTATCTTGCCGGGTTTTCTCAGTTCTGGGTATTTGTGCAATATTTATAGAGTCTCTTTTGCGATTGCTGTACTACTTGAGGCGTTTAATTCTTCCATCAATTTTCTGATCTATGTGAAGCAGAGTTCTCAGTATCGATCAGCTCTCTGCCAGCTGTGCTGTAGGGGTAAACAAGAGATGAACAAGGAAGGCATCGTTCTTGAACGTCATCGTCACCGAGAGAAACATTCACAAACAACTCAAAAGAACTCGTAATATTACGTTTAACTGACAAAACGCAATCATCGATAAACAAGCTTAAATATGGATATATTACATTACATCTATTACCACCAAAAAAAAAAAAAATTCTAAGCGATGGTAAAAGTACTGAATTTTCAAAAAGAAAAACACAAGAGTACATTTGACGTCAGCGGTGTTTGGCACAGTTTACACGATAACATTGAGTTCCAAGTGAATAGAACCGAAATCAGTTTTCATGGCAATATATTTAAAGATGCACACGAACACATGCAAAAAAACATTTTCAAAACAGGAGGCGCAGTCCGAACAGATTTTACATTGAACACACAAACGTCGATTACAAAAAAAAAAAAAAAAAAAAAAAAAAAATAAAGAAAAAAAAAAGAAAAAAAAAAAAAGTAAAAAAAAGTTGCAAACACACACACACACACACACACACACACACACACACACACACACACACACACACACACACACACAAAACAGCTAAAACAGCTGTTGATAGAGTCTGCACAATAACCTGAACGTTCTATGTGTAAAACATGAATAAAACTGAATTGGTGCCTGTGGTCTCAGTACAGCTGAATTTTAGTTCAAATGGCGAATGCATACCAGAAGCAGCAAGTTAATTATGTGCATGTGCCTGTTTAACACATGGCAACAAAAGTTATCTTCCTTGTTTGTTGTTCACTGTTTATGTTCTTTTTCACTTTGAATCCGTTTCGTATAGACCATACTTGGTAAGGAGTTATGAATGTGTTACAAGCACACAAAATACAGACACCAGCTGCACGCAACTATTTCAAACCTGTCTTCCTTGTCACACAGAGAAGCTGGAGAAGGAGATTCATTCCAAAACAGTTTACAAATGACTAGTAACAAATGAACAGAACAAGCAATATTAAAGGATGAAATGTAGGTGTGATGATGATCACGTGATTGTCAACATGCGTGTGTGTAATATATGAAGGAAGTTGGTGTTAAGAATGAGATGGCATGAGCCTTGATCGTTCTTCTCGTCATTGGAATCTGCAGGAGGACCAAGGCAAACAAAAATGTAATCAGTGACATGATGTAGAACCTACAAATAGAAGTAGATGTATAAACGGAAAACCACCGAACGGTACTCTTCGGTACTCTGAAGATGAGCTGGATTATAACTGATGAAGATCCCAAGATAGTTTTCCGACTGTCGAAGATAAACATTTCCTTCACTGGCTCAGGCTCAACAACGCATAGCAGGAATCCAGGACCATGAGTAACTTGTTCAAAAGATGTGGATATTTCTCAAGGCCGGATCAGTTTCATGAAAAGACAGAAGAGGGAGAGTTTTTCCCAAGAGAAACCAGGGGTCCTTCACTGATGCGGGTAAAAGAGGCAGTGTGAGAAAAATACATTTTGGGTCCAGCCAGGGCGGGATTAGGAGTTGGGGGTTGTCTGGATACTCTAGAACTCATCTCCCACCTTCAGCCCTGGCTTCTGAACCCATCAGAAGTGTCCAATGTGAAAATCTTCACACAATTATGATGTCACTTAGTCTGCCATGGAGCAAGGTTAACTGGTGGATTCAGGCAAAAACAACAACAACAACAACAACAACAACAACAACAACAACAACAACACAACGAATGTCTGAGGACATATTTAGATCCAGTTTCTAGAGAACTGAATGACGTTTGTATGCGCCTCAGAAAGCTGCAGACCATTCCTCTGTAGCCAGGTTTTGTCAGATGACATCAAGTTTTATGCGACAAGATCACATAAGTCAAACATGTAGATGCATTCCCTTGGCAACATAAAAGAAACACGGGGAAAATGAGGGCAGTCTGTTCCGTCACAAGCATGTATCTCTCTCCCTCCCTCCCTCCCTCTCATTAGAGAGATATATATATATATATATATATATATATATATATAGAGAGAGAGAGAGAGAGAGAGAGAGAGAGAGAGAGAGCCGCACGCAAGTAAAGCACTAGAATATTTTCAATGACGCACGCCATCGGAAAGTTTCGACCCTTCGCACACGTAGAAACCCCTACTACGTGGAGAAGGCTCGATTTGTTTTCTAGAAAGCTGAAATTGCGATGAGGTCTGGGAGGGAACTTCCCCGTCGGGTTCTCCTCACTGCTTCCGCGTAGATTTGCGATGACTGCATATGTAACGACCACAGCAAGGGACCGCGCGGTGTTGCGTGTAAAGTTTGGGACACATTGCTATTCGATTTAGTTGTCAACATTAAAGACTGAAGGTGGCAATAGAATGATTACATAGTTATGTAAGGAATTTAAACGACGAACTCTGAAAAGGTGAAGACATCTCCGAAGACGACGGCAGCTGAGACAGAGTGGAGGCATTTCAGTGGAGATAATTTACATTTCTGATAATCATAAACACGATTTTATACCATCACTTTATAACACAAGAAAGAAAGAGAGAACATTTTGTATTGAATATTTTTCATTTATTATTTATATATTGAAGACTGACGTAGAAGCAGCTGAATGTTTTGAGCCCGTCTAGAAACACGGTTGAAAACTGTGTCTGGCGCAGTCAGCACTGATTTGACATCCTGGTAACAATGCCATAAAGTCAAAAAGAGATCCCACATTACCCAGGAAATTCTCTGAAACTGAGAGAACACTCGTCAATAGCAACGATGGTCTTTCACAACTGCATTTTTTAAAAATCCATTTTTAGTTCTGTGACACCAAAATTAACGTGTATGTATCACTGGGTCGTTTGAGTAACTATGCGTAAGATCAACAGGATATCTAAGTCTGGAATAATTTGTTAATTTTGTGTTAATACATTTCTTCAGCTATGGTGTCTGTAAGCGTGCATCATCAGTTCGAGGTGTATGGGCAAGCACAGAACTTCCAATGTTCAGGGAAGTCTTCGCGTTTGTTCTGTAAACCTCTCATCTATATATGGGCCAGATGAATAGCTACTGAAAACGGGATTAGTTGTGTCATGGGCATTGTGTTAAAGTAGGCGAGATCTACACGACTATTAGCACCCCTGCCTTCCATCTCTTTCTCTCTCTCTCTCTCTGCGATATTTTTTTTTTTTATACCAACACAAAAAGAGAAAACGGGCGTTTTGGTCAGCGTGACCATTCTTGTTCTTGTAGTTTTTTGCTGCTTAGATATGACATTAGATTCTTATTGCTATTACATACACACTGAGTAGTGACTGAGAAAAACAAACAAGCAACCCAAACAATGCGCATTGGTCTCGAGTTCAATTCACTCATGAGACATTCGGGTCACAAAAGAATTTCTCTTGGAAGTCCAACAACAATGCACACTTCAACTACCTCCACATCTTCCAGACACCCCTTTTCAAACCGAGGTCCCGTGTAGTACCGTATGCCCATTGAATGGGTAACAAAAACAAATATATAAGCAACAGGCAAACAAACGAAAGAAAAAGCTGTGACACACCGGTATGTTTATCAATGATTTGCCGAAGATGGAGTCTGGGCACCTATTTTTTCACATGCGCAAAATATCACCAGTTGTGAACTCGGAGCAGTAACCAAGGTGTGAAGAAGGAAATGGACAACGGTTAACAAAAGAAAAATAGATGAACAAAATGAGCAGCCACTGCCATCGCTTCCAGTAACAGGTTTAAAAAAAAAAATGACAGCTAATTGCAGTTGCTGACACTTTCCTGAAAGACGTTATCAGCATCGCTGTGGTAATCATTATCAGTCTGGCAGTATTTGACTAACTTCCTACCGTGCCCTAGTGGTACTACTGCTGCTGATGCTAAGGCAGTTTCGCTGCTAATACCAGTATTACAGCTGTTGTTGCTGCCGTAGTTGTTACTACTACTACTGCTATTGCTGCTGCTACTGCTACTACTACCACCACTATTAGTACCACTGTCACTACCACCAACGCTACTACTACTACCACTACTACTACTACTGTTACTACTTATACTACTACTGCTACTGTTACTACTACCACTACTACTGCTGCTGCTGTCGCCACCATCACCACCACTACCACTATCAGTACTACTCTTACTACTACTACTACTACTACTACTACTACTACTACTACTACTACTACTACTACTACTACACTCCTACTATTACTGTTGTTGTTACTGCTGTTGCAGCTGTTATTATAAATGCTAGTTTTTTTGAACTCCTAGTTCTTATAGAATAGGGAGTACTTTAGAATGGGAACGAACGAAGAAATGCTCTGTGTGTGTGTGTGTGTGTGTGTGTGTGTGTGTGTGTGTGTGTGTGTGTGTGTGTGTGTGTGTGTGTGTGTGTGTGTGTGTCTGTTCGTTCGTCTGTGGTCAAAATGTGATCCACTCGCTCCAGACAAAACTACTGGACCGATCTTTCTGGAAATTTGTAGGCATGTTCATTATGGGTCACGAATCATGCCCGATGTTTTTAGTTTACCGTTATAGCTGTTACTAACGGCTGTAACGACCTGTAACGATTCTTTTCCTTCATGGAATATCTCAGAAAGTATTCGGCCAATCTTTGCGAAAATTAGCAGGTATTTTCATTATGGGTCACGGATGATGCCCGATGTTTTAGTTTACCCCGTCATAGCCGTTACTAACGGCGGAATATCTCACACGTATTCAGGATAAACTGAGAGTACGTTTATATGCTTTGCATCTTGTTTCTTATGCTGTTGCTAGTGCTGCTGCTAATTACTTCTACTGTCTTCTTTACCGCTGCTGCAGCTGTTGCTACGTCTTTTTTGCTACTACTGCTTCTGCTACGCCTACTTCCAACACTGGCTTCTCTGCTGCTACTGTTCTTACTACTACATGCTTTCTATGTTGCCTCTGCATCCACTACATCAAGTATCACTGCTACAGTTTCCTGCTGCTGCTGTTGATACAATCGCAACCGCTACTGCTGCTACTACTGCTTCTGCTATTGCTGCTGCAACTACCGCTGCCGCCGCTGCTTCTAAGTTTACTTTTGCTATTGCTCCTTCTATTATTGCTTTTACTATTTCTACTACTAACGTTGCTGCTGCAGTTGCTATTGCTGCTGCTGTTATTGCTGCGGCTAATGTTCCTGCTGCTGCTGCTACCACTACTGCTACAGCTGCACCTGCTGCTACTAATTCTGCTGTTGCTGATGTTACTTCTACAACTGCTACTGATGCTACAACTATTTTCATTTGTAGTAGTATTACTATTTACTTTCATTTCCTAATTCCTTCTGCTTCGTCAACTTTCCATCTAATATAGATGTTCTTATAGAACAGGGAGTACTTTAGAATGGGAACGATAAAATGCTCTCTCTCTCTCTCTCTCTCTCTCTCTCTCTCCTCTCTCTCTCTCTCTCTCTCTCTCTCTCTCTCTGTGTGTGTGTGTGTGTGTGTGTGTGTGTGTGTGTGTGTGTGTGTGTGTGTGTGTGTGTGTCCGTCCGTCCATGGTCAAAATGTGTTTCCACTCACTCCAGACAAACCTACCGGGCCGATCTTTCTGAAAACTTGTAGGTATGTTCATTATGGATCACAGATGTTGCCCGGTGTTTTAGTTTACCCGTTACAGCCATTACTAATGGCTGTAACGGCCTGTAACGGTTTTTTCTTCTTTATGGAATATCTCAGAAAGTACTTGGCCGATCTTTGTGAAAATTTACAGGTATGTTCACTATGGGTCACGGATGATGCCCGATGTTTTATTTACCGTTATAGCCATTACTAACGGGTATAACGGCCCATAACGGTTTTTCTTCTTTATGGAATCTTTCAGAAAGCACATTGTCGATCTTTCTGGAAATTTGTAGGTATGTTCATTATGGGTCACAAATGATGCCCGATGTGTTTATTTCACCGTTATAGCCATTACCAACGGCTATAATGGCCATAACCGTTCTTCTTTTTTATGGAATTTGTCAGAAAGCAGTTGGGCGATCTTTCTGAAAATTTGTAGGTTTGTTCATTATGGGTCACGGACGATGCCCGATGTGTTTAGTTTACCGTTATGGCCGTTACTAACGGCCCGTAATGGTTTTTCTGCTTTATGGAAAATCTCAGAAACTCTCTCTCTCTCTCTCTCTCTCTCTCTCTCTCTCTCTCTCTCTCTCTCTCTCTCTGTGTGTGTGTGTGCGCGCGCACGCGCTCGCTCGCGTGTGTGTGTATGTTACCGTATGTGAACATGCACGCATTTGCATGTGCTTGCGCGTAAACGCACGTGTGTGTGTATGAGTGAGTGAGTGAGTGAGTGTGAGTGTGTGTGTGTGTGTGTGTGTGTGTGTGTGTGTGTGTGTGTGTGTGTGTGTGTGTGTGTGTGTGTGTGCAGTGTTGACAGGTTCAGTGCTTTGTCAGTCAACAGTCCAGGGGGATGACCGGAACCAGGAATGACCAGTGTAGTCACTGGCCCGTAGCTCACCTTGCCTTGACCGAAGTCGGTCAGTTAAGCTTGTTTTAACCCGGGGGTGGAAATTCCCTGTGGAAGGGAGGTACAAATACATGTATACAGGGCATGCCATAGGTGGGGGACCTGTAGAAGGGAGGTACAAATACATGTATACAGGGCATGACATGGGTGGGGGACCTGTAGAAGGGAGGTACAAATACATGTATACAGGGCATGGCATGGGTGGGGGATCTGTAGAAGGGAGGTGCAAATATATGTATACAGGGCATGGTATGGATGGGGGACTTGTAGAAGGGGGACGACAAATACATGTATACAGGGCATGATATGGGTGGGGGGAAGGGGGGGGGGGGCTGTAGAAGGGAGGTGCAAATACATGTATACAGGGCATGACATGGGTGGGGGACCTGTAGAAGGGAGGTACAAATACATGTATACAGGGCATGCCATGGGTGGGGGACCTGTAGAAGGGAGGTACAAATACATGTATACAGGGCATGGCATGGGTGGGGGATCTGTAGAAGGGAGGTGCAAATACATGTATACAGGGCATGGTAGATGGGGGACTTGTAGAAGGGACGAGCAAATACATGTATACAGGGCATGATATGGGTGGGGGGAAGGGGGGGGGGGGGGCTGTAGAAGGGAGGTGCAAATACATGTATACAGGGCATGGTATGGGGTGGGGGGACGGGGGACATACCATGGATGTGGGTGCAGGGGGCGCGGTTGCAGGGTGTGACATCGATAGGAGTACATGGAGTGCAGGGTGTGACACCGATAGGAGTACATGGAGTGCAGGGTGTGACACCGATAGGAGTACATGGAGTGCAGATTTTAGGGGCTTCACGTGGGTAGGATAAGGGGGCACAGATTTCAGATTATGATATAGGTTTGGGGTACGGGGAATGGGGGAGGGGGAGGGGATGCTTCAAATTCAAGGCGTTACGTGGGTGAAACTATGGAGGCTGGGGGTGAGGGAGGTTCTGCAGAAGATGAATGTGTATTAATTTACAAATACCTCCCACACACACGCGCGCGCACGCCTGCACGTAAAAACATGGCGTGCACACAGACACACACACACACACACACACACACACACACACACACACACACACACACACACACACACACACACACACACCACCTTTAGACACCATAGCGGATGCCGTAGCTGAGTTATTGTAATTTCCACCCCCGAGTAAAACAAGCTTAACTGACCGACTTCGGTCAAGGCAAGGTGAGCTACGGGCCAGTGACTACACTGGTCATTCCTGGTTCCGGTCATCCCCCTGGACTGTTGACTGACAAAGCAATGAACCTGTCAACACTGCACACACACACACACACGCGCGCGCGCGCGCGCGCGCGCGTGTTTACGCCGACTCACATGCACATGCACAGGCGTGCATGCGCACATACACACACACACGCGAGCGCGCACACGCGCGGGCACACACACACACACACACACACACGCACATGCGTATACCTCTATAGGCACGGGCACACACATATATGTACATGCAAACATGCAGATGCATGCGTGCAGAAGCATGCTCACACTAATCCACAGATCACACACACACATACACATTCACGTCTGCACACACACACACACACACACACACACACACACACACACCATACGCACACGCACATGCACCGCATACACTGGCTCACGCACATGCTCCCGTGCCTACACACCCATACACTCACATACGCAGACGCACGTGTACACTCACCACACACACACACATACAATAATAATTTGGGCACAGCCAATGTTAGGAACGTACTTAGACGTCTGACCAGCGCATTGGGCTAATGTAAGGTCAGGCATCTGCTAAGTCGTACCCTCTTTTTGAATTCTCCCAACTTGGTTATCAATTCATTCATCCATTAGCTTTAAATCATACGCAGTGTGGTCGCGAAACTTAGCGGGTGTGGCGTAGCGTAGATGGTCTAGTTCCCTACGCAGTGACACCTACTTGATGAAACTGAAAATTTTAACACTGGAAACGACGCTTCCCTCTCTCGTAACTCCATTTGTGGGTAATTTGTCTTCGAGTTTATATATGTACACCATGAGAGACATTGACCGAAAAGGAAGGAAAGGTGGAGGTAATAGGCGGGGGTAGAGGTGAAGCGGATGTGGTGATAACGCTTTTCTCTAGACTCTCTCTCTCTGTCTCTCTCTCTCTCTCTCATCAACACTATTCAGAACAGATGAGATAATACACTACTGTAACAACTGAAGTTCTGTACAGACAAGGAAACCTCTTGGTTTCCATATCCTGGCGACGCGCACTTACTCTTCCCTCTCCCGTTTCTGCCCAACCTCCTCCACACCCCCACCCCTCCAGCTCCCGCCATTTCGCACGCATCTTTCCTCCCGAGAGAATATGCCCAAACTTCACGGAAAGAAATCTGATGGTGGAATTACTCAACATCGTGGAAGAAAACACAAAGCAGTACAATACACTACAATACACGGAGGCAGAACTTATTGAGTGTGTGTGTGTGTGTGGGGGGGGGGGGGGGGGGGGGGGGGGGGGGGGGGGGGGGGGGGGGGGTGTTTGTGGGGGGGGGGGGGGGAGGGGGGGGCGGAGGAGCGAGGGGAGCAAACAGATGGAAACGAACACGTACACTGAACGGGGGGGGGAGACCTACAAACGAGTACTTTGCTAATAGAATCGACCAGGGACGAGGAAGAAACAGGATCAGTATCTTCACGTTTGGAGTCCTCTGGCGCACATTGAAGGCATTCACCACTTCCTGTTGATCTGATCGGCTGTCTGTCTAACTCCTGTTCAAGGGAGCGACTCTGTCCACCACACTTCGCCGCTGACGGAGTCAAACTGTCGTTTAAAAGTACACAAACAGTTCCTTGTGCGTAGACAAAAGCTCCGCGCATCCAGTGGGCCGATTTCGCTGAACAGCAGAGAACAAGAAGTTGGTGTATCTGGATATTTGAGAGGGCAACCGACCCAACTTAGAAGTTTCCTCGCCTGGAGTCGGTTAGTGGTCTGCCTGCTTGAGCAATCAGGACTTCATCAAAGGCGAATAGCAGGGGAAGCTAGGCGAGATACAGATCAATACTGATCCCTGCTCTCTCTACGTCTTTGAACCAAATCTCCGGAGACTGGGCGAAACCTGGCTCAGGTAGATCAGCCCCAAGACACGTGGCGTTGCCCGAAATAACCCTTGCCCAGCCTGGCGCGCGTGGTGAAGACCGAGGTCAGGGCAGAAAACGTTTTCCACTTTGTGTAGTCATGGTCAGTGTGGGGATTAATGGGGGAAAAACTTGGTGATATATATATATAGCCTCTGTTTACGCAAGAGAACATGCACCTCGCTCTCTCTCCTAGCATACATACGCACAATACATACATAGATATATACACAAACAGATGCACATGTGTGTTTGGTTGCATAAGCGTGTGTGTGTGTGTGTGTGTGTGTGTGTGTGTGTGTGTGTGTGTGTGTGTGTGCGCGCGCGCGCCCGCGTACGTGCATGCTGCGTGTGTGTGCGTACGTGCATGTTGCTCGCTCGCGCGTGCGCACACGTGCGCGTGTATGTATGTATGTATGTATGTGTGTGTGTGTGTGTGTGTGTGTGTGTGTGTGTGTGTGTGTGTGTGTGTGTGTGTGTGTGCGCACGCGCATGTCATATGTGCGTGTGCACGCACACATGTATGGGTTTGTATCTATGTGCTATGCGTATTCGCTCACATAATTATTTGTAACCATAGATTTTCTTTGTGCAATAGTTTGTGCTCTGTCATTGTATTGATGTTTGGGAGCTGGAATACTCAACGAAATCTCATAGTTTACTTTTGTACGATGTGTAAAGGACTGCTGACATAAGTGTGCTCGTAGTTCAGTAATACATTCACACACTGTCTTGGACAGGAGATAATGATGGTTTTAAAATAAAAGAAGAAAAAGAGGAAAAGCAACAACAACGAAAACAAACAGAACAAAAAAACAAACAAAACAAACAAAAAAAAAAAAAAAAAAACGACGACGACGACATCAACGACGACGACTTCGACGATAACAACCACCATACCCACCACCACAACAACAATAATTCTTATCATCATCATCATCATCATCATCATCATCATCATCATCCTCGTCCTCCCCCTCCTCCTCCTCCTCTCAACAACACAACAACAACAACACAACAGCAACAACAACAACAACGACAATGACAATAATAATAATGATGAATATCTTAGATTTTTCTGTCAAATTTATTACAAGGTTTACCGAATTTTAGATATACACAAAGTCTGTCTCTTCCTCTGAAAATTGTCAGTGGACTGTGGCCAAACTGAACGCTGGAGGTTGTGGGTATGTATGAGAGGGTGGGGGAGAGGGGGAGAGGGGGCACGGGGATAGTCCAGCTCAAGTCGGTCAATTACAACACCTGAAGGGAAAAAAAAAAAAAAAAAAAAGCAGAGGTCAGCAAAGGCAGGGCAGAGGGTAGGTGAACCAGAGATCGGTAAGTACGGCGGGCCGCAGAGTGTGACCGACCGAGTCTCCAGAGGACACACAGGGATCCGTCTGTACTGTAAGGTTTCCACGTGTTCCTCGCTTGTACTTAGTGGCACTCTGTACAAAACCATGTTTTCGGATGACGCTTGAATGTTTACACGGCAGAGCGGCGACAGTCTTCCTGAAGCAGGTACTCGGTGAAACAGCTGAGTACAGCAATATAAAGCAGTACAGTACAGTAATATAAAGCAGTACAGTAATATAAAGCAGTACAGTAATATAAAGCAGTACAGTAATATAAATACAGTACAGTAATTTAAAGCAGTACAGTAATATAAAGCAGTACAGTAATTTAAAAGCAGTACAGTAATATAAAGCAGCAGCAGCAGCAGCAGCAGCAGCAGCAGCAGCAGCAGCAAATGCGTATGCTTCAGCGGTTAAGAGAGCAGACTTAGCACAGGTCAGAGTATAGAAACAGCAATAGTTCCATAATTATGTTTTGTTGCGGCTTACTGCACTATTCAAGATGAAACGAATAGCACAAATTCCTTGAACCTGCTCTCACACAAAAATAAAACCCAGACAAATGTATCCAAATGTGATGAATGAATCCAAGGTCAATAGGTTAAACAAGAAAAAAAGAAAAAGAAAGAAAGAAACGCATACGAATGTACCCTGTCACTTACTTACAGAATAATCAGAAACCCAGCCACCTGTCAGCACTCGTAAGTACTCTACTCATAGTCACTACAACAAAGATAAAATCCATACACTAATTGAACTGTCCAAAAAATATGACAATTATGTAAACGAGCTTTGTTGTGCAATTGAAATGAAAGAAGGCAAAAAAAAAAAAAAAAAAAAAAAAAAAAAAGAAAAGAAAAAAATGTGTTGTTCCATGACCTGCACGCAACCGAGGCATTTCAAAAAACACAACAACATCAACAACAACAACAACAACAGCAGTATCAGGAATGCAGAGAGCGCCAGCATCAACAGCAGTGGCATCAAGAGGGTAGAGCAGAAGCAACAATAACAACATTAGTAGTCTGTGACAACGATTGCAGCAGTATCAGCAGTGTCTAGAATCAACAGCAGCAGATCAGGAACAGAGACAGCCGCGTAAAACAGCAGCACACAGCAATGATACCGGCAGTTTAACACTCTAAAACCACCAGCAGCAGCAGCTGCAGTGTAGAGCAGCAGTAGCATCTGTACGCATCAGCAGCGTCGCGTGTCACATCGGCGGCAGCTGTATGCACAACAACTATGCAAAACAACGGCATCAATGCAGAACATCATCAGGGTACTGACTGGGAACAATGTCATCAGTAGCACTGAGCAACAGTAGCAGCGGTACCATCAGCGGCACAGAGCAGCATGGAGCAGTGGCAGCAGTTTGGAGTTTCAGGCAGTGGCATTAT
>JADBJO010003391.1:52500-55000 GCA_016801955.1 Conus betulinus
CCCAACACAATCAATTCTTTGGATGCTAAGATCGCAGAATCCATCATCAAATTAAACCTATCATACCAGTCAGTTTGTTTCGGCTGGGTTTCTGTCTAGAAATCCTATAATAATCGGTTTACAATGTTTAAGACTTATTTCTATCCAAAGAGATTCAATGCCATAATTCTTTAAATGTGACAATCTTTTAAATCTTACTGAATTTGCACAATATAAAAGTAATCCTGTTGATTTTGGTGCAACTGGATCAAGTCGGATTGTATCATAATTTAGCATGTACATATCGGAATCTGGTATCATATCCGTTAATCTAGATTCAGCTATACAAAAATCATGAAAGTTATTTCCATTGTTGTGTAAAATTGTAGCAATATCATCGGTCTTATTTCTGGCACTGTTGATATTTAAATATCCAACACGAAGCCCCTCGTGTGAGGGCCATGTATTTAACGTAGAAGGAATCATATTAGCACTTTAACATTAAGTATACAAACCACAGGCCTATGCACAAAAGTGCTTCTTATTACAAAGTGATGGGTAGTTAAATATACACACAATATATAGCACAACGGTATGTGCGTGTGTGTGTGTGTGTGTGTGTGTGTGTGTGTGTGTGTGTGTGTGTGTGTGTGTGTGTGTGTGTGTGTGTGTGTGTGTGTGTGTGTGTGTGTGTGTGTGCGTGCACGTGAGTGTGTGTGTGTGTGTGTGTGCGTGCGCGCACGTGAGCGTGGTGTGTATATGGGTTTGCTGGAGTGGAGGAGGGGAACATATAGGTAACTGGAAGACGCAGTTTCCTGAAAATGCATTTTCACTTTCCCGCACACATTATGCATGGAACGACTACTGCCAGATCAGTTTTCTTGTGTGCTGTACTTGTGAAGCAAAGACAAGCTCCCACCGCTATGGTGTAGTGATTAGCGCCTTCATATGGAGCTCAGGGGATAGCGTATTCAAGTCTCGTCTTAGCCATTTATTTGTGGAATCTTATTTTATCCCGATCGGCTTCTACACGCAGCTGAGTGCGCTGTGTGCGCACACAGGAAGACCTCAACCATACAATCGAGTTTCATCCACTGCAACGGATTTTCCTTCTTAACACTATTGGTGTCTACATTTCTCGGGCCTAGTTGACGCTGGGATATATTATAGAAGGAAGTAGTACAGCTCTGTCCTGTAGTTTCAGATCATGTCCATCATCCTCACTAACCTTCATTAAGAAAAAAAAAAAAAAAAACACGAAAAAAACCCGGCAACTTTTCGCCTTAAAATAATATGAATGGTATAGAATCGAAGTGTCCTCACATGCCACGCTGTCTACATACCAAAACTGTTATCACACGTCCAGTTCCTGGAATCCTCAAAGTACCAGCCACACTATTTATTCTCATCCTCCTTCCGAATCAGCGGGGGGTTTTTTCAAACGATTCAGAGCGCGGCGGAATCTGAAGAGATGGCGACCTTTTGAAAAGAGACAAAAACGTGTTTTTTCGCCGCGCCGCTGTTGTCCAACTCATTGAAAGACGACTCCCGTTCTGCTCTCCAAGTTTTGGGACTCTCGATGAGCTCTGGGCTGTCCTTGATGGACAACTTTCGTGCATTTTTGGAGCCAGCTGTGAGGAATGGGGAGCGCTTAAGGTCGTGGTCGTCGTCGTCGTCGTTGTTGATGATGGTTTCGTGTCTGTCAGAATACCGGCGAGTCTTCAGGATGCTAGGGCCTGCCTCCTGGGTCAGGTCTACGTCTGGGCAGACGTCAGAAATGGTGCTGTCCCTGTGGGAGCTGGAGCAGGGCTGAGCGCGGTGTGGGTGGAGGAGCTGCGCTCAGCTGTGCGGCCCTGCTGATGTTGGATGAAGGGAGTGTAACAGGGCTGGTATTGCGTGTCCAGATTTTCCTGGTGGGAGCAACAAAGACAGTGATGGTCATGACTGAATAGTGGGCTGAAACTACTGACGATGACTGAATGATGACTTGAATGATGTTGGTGATGATTGGACGATAGATAGAATTATGGAGGCCAAAACTGAACAATGACCAGGATATACTGATAATGATTGAACAATGACCAGAATAACACTGATGTGACTGAACAATGACCAGAATAACACTGATGATGACTGAATGACACTGGTGATGACTGAATGACGATCAAACTAATACTAATGACGACTGAGTGACGAGAATAATACTAATGATGACTGAATGACGAGAATAATACTGATGATGACTGAACAATGACCAGAATAATACTGAATGACGATCACAATAACACTGGTGATGACTGAATGACCAGAATACTACTGGGATGACTGAATGACAGGAATAATACTGATGATGACTGAATGATGATCATAATAATACTGATGATGACTGAATGATGATCATAATATTACTGGTGATGACTGAAGAATGATCAAAATAATACTAATGATGACCGAATGATGATCAGAATAATACTGATGATGACTGAACAATGATCAGAATAATACTGAATGACGATCAGAA
>JADBJO010003391.1:72500-90000 GCA_016801955.1 Conus betulinus
CACACACACACACACACACACACACACACACACACACACACACACAGAGAGACACACACACACACATACACACATGCACGCACGCACACATGCACGCACGGATACACAGGGGGACACACACACACACACACACACACACACACACACACACACACACACACACACACACACACACACACATCATCTCTCTCTCTCTATCAATCTATCTGTCTATCTATCTATGTGTATGAACGCCATCTTGTAACTATTCATACTTCCCTCCCTTTATGAAAAAATTTGTGCAGGATCCCTCTAATAATCACGGTGGAATAACTTGCCCACAACGTCCCATGCATTGACAGCGCTCTCAAATCTCAGAATCACCTGAACAATATATATAGTTCTTGTTCTTTCGGTTCCAAAGTGAGAATATGGCACACATGTTGTGATATCAATCTATCTCTAGACTTGTGAAACGTGGACCCGACGGCAGATCAAGAAAGGCATCTGAAATGAAAAAATGCTGCTGCAAAATCCTACGAGTCTTAACAAAATGTAACCAATGAAAGAGTGCACGGAAGGTTCGAGGCTGTGACTGGCCCTGTTGAAGAAGACCTGCTAACAATGGTAAAAAACAAAACAAAACAAAACAAACAAACAAACAAACAAACAAACAAAACAAACAAAAAGGCATAACCACATCTCTGAATCTTCCGGCCTTGCAAAAAACCATCCTACAGGAAAGAGAAGGGGCAGACAGAGAAAGGGGTGGGAAGACAACCTTCAGGATCAGGCACGGTTGAGATCCGTTCACTTTTTTTTTTTTCTTTTTTTTTTTTTTTGTGTTCTCTTCTTTGCAGACAGTCGTTAAAAAAAAAGAAGGTAGAAGCGAGTGGAAAAAACGTTGCCTTCTTGGGGGAGAGTGGCACCGCTGATTTTCGTACAAATACGATGTGGATATAACACATTCTGCAGAATGGACCGTGCTGTTAGTGTTCACTCTGAGCGATTTGTCAAGTCTCACTGCCAAGTCATCAGACTACAACGAAAATACGGGCGTGCTGTAAATAAACTTAGGAGGAAAAAAAAATTACTGTTCCGCCGAACGAAAAAGACAAACAATTACAAGACAAAAACACGACGCGTTTCGACCTTTTCGGTCTTCTTCAGGCAAGATAAAACAACATTCAAGAGAACGAAAACGAAGAATGGCCACCTATCCCCTCAAAATAGGCGCAAAATGGATGTGGAATGTTGCAAATAGTAATGAGAAAAAAAAAGTGTTCCTGTAGAGTTTTCAAAACAAAGATAAGTGAGTGAATGGATCACAGAGGTTGAAAAACATAGGACTATTTTACAGAGAGAGAGAGAGAGAGAGAGAGAGAGAGAGAGAGAGAGAGAGAGAGAGAGAGAGAGAGAGAGAGAGAGAGGACTTGGAAATATTTCTTTTTGCAGTTCTTAAACACAGTTGATGACATAGTAGCTTTCCGTCATGTCGTGTACTTCGTATACTGACATCTATTGGCTCTGCATTTGACAGAAAACAGCATTTTCGGATATTCCCAGAACATACAGACCTGTGTGAGCGAGCGAGCGTGCGTGCGTGCGTAAGTCAGTGCATGCGTGCGCATGTGCGTGTGTATGTGTGTGTAACACAGGTAAAAAAAAAAATCCACTTCTTGACCAAAACACGGACTCATTCCCTAGCGATCTCTCGCCGCAAGTAAAAAGTGAACACTGAGCAGCCAATCTCTGTCGACCAAATCGAGAAAGGAAGCTACATAGGAAACAGTATGTTCTTTTAATCCATATAAAAATTGTGTTTGTCAGAAAACAAAGAAAAACTGCGTTTACTGAAATCAGTTTATGTAAAAGATTAATCAGTCATCAAAAAACAGTACGCAAGAGCATCCAAGGGATATAACCTGATATCGGAAACTATGCGTTCTTGCTTCTTATTTCCCTTGAATTTTACAGTCTCGACATTGGTGTAATTGAAAGATATGGAGGTTCTCTTTGGATGTAAAAATAAAAAATAAAAAATAAATAACAAAAAAAAAAGGTCCTGGACGCAAAGCACTTTCGTTGGGGATGTAGACACATCTGATCAGCGGTGGAAATGGTGTTAGAGAGAGAGAGAGAGAGAGAGAGAGAGAGAGAGAGAGAGAGAGAGAGAGAGAGAGAGAGAGAGAGAGAGAGATTATTCATTACGCAAGAGTGATGACTGCTCTTCCAAGCTTTCTGCACCATTCTCAAGCATTCTACTGAGGTACAACGTAAGATCAAAACATAGTAACAATGACAGGGAATGAAGTATTAATGTTAAGCATGATCACAACATTTACATTAATAATAACACCGATAGGAACAACAACAATGATAATGAAAACAATTGCTATGATAATACTGGTAATGATGATGTTAACGACAATAAGGACAACAAAAACAACATCATTAATCATAATCTTAATGATAATACTAATAATGATGATAACAAATGTATATATGTATATATATATACATATGGATATTGTCTCCCCCTTGGAGACTATAAGCTTGCTAAAGGCTCAGTTTGAGAAGCATTTATTATTCCCCATTCACCCACTCAAGCACATACTGTTAGTTAGGCAGAACTATCTACCACTGCAGATATGAATGCTTATCTTCCCCTATTTCTTCAATCTAAGACAAAGAGCAAGCTTTGTTAATAATTGAATATGTCTAGCAGTCATCGCAACACCAAGCTGCTCTGCAAGTTGCTGGAATGGTGCTCGGTACTTATCCTTGGAATTTTATAGTTTATTATATATATATAGATATATATATATATATGTGTGTGTGTGTGTGTGTGTGTGTGTGTGTGTGTGTGTGTGTGTGTGTGTGTGTGAAAATGGAGCATTTAGTCAGGACACGTAAAATTAACAAAAACAACGAGAGAGAGAGAGAGAGAGGAGAGAGAGAGAGAGAGAGAGAGAGAGAGAGAGAGAGAGAGAGAGAGAGAGAGAGAGAGAGAGAGAGAGATTTTGTGTGTATATGCCCGCGTGTTTGCGCGCGCTTAATCAGTCCTAATCCACTAAGACAGTCAGACGATGACTGAGACAACTTCTTGTTCTCGGACAATGGCCTTGCTTTCTAATTTCCCATGTGTTGGAAGCACTGGGCCATTTGTTGGGCTGTCGTAACGCTCTGGGGGAGGAGTCAGGAGGTCTGGTCTTTTCAGAGGTAAAGAATAAAGTTACAGTGTAACCAGCCCGTCTGGTGCGTGCTGGAAGATTGTGAGTTGGAAGCTCGTCAGAGGTATCTTCGTTGTGGGAATTTTCAGCTCTTGTTGGTCATTGAGTTTAGGTCAGTGTACCGCGGCCTGAAATAGAAAGATTGGAACCGCAGAATTGAGTGTCGTCCATCTAGTAGATGAACCTCTTAGAATGTTGCTCAAATTTCCTGATGAAGACTGCAGGTGCCTGTGTATCTTGGGCCTGTCTAACGCCGTGTTGTAGTATGGATGGGAACGTAGAGTAGCTCTGTCACGAGGAGTCAGGCCGGACTGCAGCTACAGAATACTCCTCCTTCTTCTTCCTCCTCCTCCTCCTCCTTTTCCTCCGCTCCTCCTTCTCATTCTCCTCTTCCTCCTCCATCTCAGTCACATTATTATGTATCATAAAAGGTTCTCCAGCTCTGTATCCTGTCATGCTTCGGTTTCGTTGTGACCTCAATTTCCATTTCTTCAACATGGTTGTATTCAAGATGAGTTCGTTCTGAAGTCGTCAGCATCAGCTATTTCATGAAGACGGTTGTTGAGAAGACATGGTGGCGCCCTCCGGACGGGGGGACCCTATCACATTAGTTCTGCTATGAAGCAGTTATTGTTGTCCCTAAGAAACTTACAGGGTAATGTCCAGCGTATGTGAATTCAGAACAAGCACCACTGGACATCAGTGAAGCCACTGAGGTGAATTACCGAGCGTGTCTCCTGTGCTGGCTTGGCTCATGGCGACTTGAGGGTGACTACTCCGTGGAGAGTGCGGTGCTGAGGATCTGACTGGATAAAACTGGGTGTGGCTGTGTACTGAGGAGCTGTAATGATGGAACATGGCAAAATTGCTTTTGAGGAAAACATGAAGACATACAGGGGGTAAGGAGGGGGGTGGGGGTGGGTGGGAGGGAAGGACGACATAGGGCAGGGGTGGGGGATAGGTGGGGGACAACAACACAAAAGAACATTACACTTGCCCCCTCCTATCTCCTGTCTTGTCCATGTCTTCTTCCTCATCCTCATACACAACTCCACCTCCACAGCCCCCTACTACTTCCACCACCACCACCCACCACCACCACACCACCACCACCATCATCATCATCACAATCATCTCTATCCACATAGTCTTAATTTTTGTTCTTGTCTTCTTCCATTGTTTGTTTACTGTGTTTTCCTGTCAACCATTGGAAGGCGTAGCCCGCCTATTCCAGCCAAAGCGTTTTTTTTTGTTTGTATTTCTCTGGAATGATCAAAGTCGGTCACTGTAGTGTCTATTCTCTGGCATGTGTTTAAGGTTCAGGTCACGTCTCAATTTAAAAAAAAAAAAAAAAAAAACCCGCAAAAAAAACCACAGGGGAGAGAGAGAGAGAGAGAGAGAGAGAGAGAGAGAGAGAGAGAGAGAGAGAGAGAGAGAGAGAGAGAGAGAGAGAGAGAGAGAGAGAGAGAGGATGCGTATAGAAAACTAGAAATTTTTGCTAAGAAATTGAACAGATTACGAGCATGTTTTATTCTGTATTTGTGCTATATCAGAGTGTGTGTGCGCGCGCGCGCGCGCGCGCGTATATGTGTATGTGTGGAGAGAGAGAGAGAGAGAGAGAGAGAGAGAGAGAGAGAGAGAGAGAGAGCCATTTTATTTTCGGAGAATGGCCAAACTGGGTCAATGTAGTTTGTGAGCCATCGGCATGTGAACTGCACACTTATTAGGGCAGCAATTGCGAAGGAGTTTACAAAGTTAAGCGAAGCAGATAACCCTATTCGTATATCATTATATTTAGATTAAAAAAACAAGACAAAGTACACAGCTTACACCAACTTATCTCTGATTCAGTTTGATTTATTTCAAAAAAACTAATTCATCTTCATTATCAGGAAGAGAAATGTTTTTTTTTTCTTTTTTTTTATCAGGGCTGGATGAAAATAGGAAATCATTTCTAGTTCCAACATTATATTTGTCCACACGCCAGAACTAGTAACGTCCTGATTGTCAGACGAAGCAATAGGCTTTCTCACGCTCCCATAGCAAAGAAATTTAGGGCACAGGGATCCTTTTAAAACTGAGAAAAACTTGGTGAGGGAGGGAGAGTGAACGAGATTGCATGCAAATTTTGTTACAAGAGCTGAACGTGGGCATGAATTTTTATGTGTGCTTATATGAGAGAGAGAGAGAGAGAGAGAGAGAGAGAGAGAGAGAGAGAGAGAGAGAGAGAGAGAGAGAGAGAGAGAGAGATGTACATTTACACACACACACACACACACACACACACACACACACACACACACACACACACACACACACGCACACACAGAGAGGCAGACAGAATGAGAAAGGTAAGACAGATAGAGACAAAGCCAGATAGGAGAGAGATGTCCTATCTTCGAGTTTATTTCTTTTTATCAGTTGTGTTATCAAGAGTCTTGTCTCCTCTGTCTTCCAGTACAAAGCCACTATCACATAATATATATATATATATATATATATATATATATATATATATATATATATATATATATTTTTTTATAAACGCTTCCCATCTCCTCGCTTCTTATTTGTAGAAGTCTTATATCACCAAGTTTGAGTAGGCTCTAAATTGAAGAACTCACTCACTGACTCACTCACGCAGAACGAGCAACGTCCTCTGATTGGCAGACGACGCGATAGGCTTTCTCACGCTCCTATGGCAAAGATTTCCAGGTGACAGTGATCCCTTTGGATGGTGGATGGGTCAGTTACAGAATAGAAATCTAGTCGACGAGTTTAGAAAAAACTGGGGGAGGAGAGGGGGGGGGGGAGAGGTTGCGTGCAAATTTTGTTACAAGGGCTGAACATGGGAATAAAGTTTTATGTGTAATTGCATGGATATGAGAGAGAGAGAGAGAGAGAGAGAGAGAGAGAGAGAGAGAGAGAGAGAGAGAGAGAGAGAGAGAGAGAGAGAGAGAGAGAGAGAGTATATACTCGACCACTGTATGACGTTTCAACATGTTGGGTTGCTGCACTGGAAACAGTAATGGAAGAATGTAGATTATAGGTCACAATCAGCGAAGGACAGAAGCTGGATTGCGGCCTTCATCTTGATTTCTTCCTCAAGGTGACAACCAAGGATATTTGACTGTAGCTCCGATTCTCAGGGTAAATGTATACCCCTGTTTAGAAGACAACAAAAAGTGTAATGTTAAATTTGTATTTTTGTTTATCCTGTAAAAAACATTTTTGTGATATTTGGTTGGATGATTTAGAATACTGCAACCACTTGACCGAAGTTTTTTTTTTTCCCCATTCGTAGTCTGTTCAGTCTTGGTAATGTTGAATGTTCTAAAAAAGAGAGTAATATGAAATTGTTTTTGGAAGTTGACTGAGGCTGTGAATGATTAGGATACAAAAAAAATCTAGTCCAACACCAGGGAACAAGTCTAAATCGAATAACCTGAAAAAGGTTCTCTATCGTATTTATGAATTATGTGTTCTCCAATAAAGGAGACATACTAGAAAAAAACACAACCTGAAAATGTACAATCATTTTACATAAAAAAACCGAAAAAAAATAATTGTTCATTGGACGACTTTGTCCCAACTCTCCCTAAATTGAGTCAAAACCAATCCGATTCCCTTTAAGGACAAATAACTCTATAAGAAGCGTCACTTGCTTTACAATACACGGTCAATGCTAAAGAGTCCTGGCACATATAGTATGACTGTAGATCTTTATAAGTTCTTTTGGTGGAAAATAGGAGGGTTTGTAATCAGATCATTAAGCGAAATTTCAAAAGAAAGGAGATGTCAAAAACGTAAAAGGAAGGAATAATTATATGTTTACCTAAAGACGATAAACCAAAAGAATTTCTTAAAAACCGGCGTCCAACCCCATTGCTGAATGTAGCATATACAATAGGAACAGCTGCATAGCCAACAGGATAAAAATTATCTTACCCTCTCTTATACATGAAGATCAGACCGGCTTTGTAAGTGGAAGATACAATGGAGACACAACATACGTTTAATGTATGATTTAATACACTACTTAAATGAAAAGCATTTACCAGGATTACTGGTAAATCAATAGATTTTGAAAAAGCATTCGATTCTGTCGACTGGTGTTATATGCAAAACGTTTTACGAACGTTTGGCTTCGGCAAAGATATATGTCAATGGATTGATGCTTTTTATGCGAATATAACATTTTCAGTAACTGTTGTGCAGTTTCAGACAGATTTTTCATCCAGCGTGGTTGTCGTCAAGGCGATCCCACATCGCCATACCTTTTCATCCTTTGTGCAGAAGTCCTAGCGTGTAACGTCAAAAGAAAGTAAAGATATTAAGGGGATACAGATTGCAGATTCATGGCTTAAGATTAGTACATTTGCTGACAACACAATATTTTTCTTAGAGGAAGATCGAAAATCATACCAAATTGTATCTAAAACTCTTCCAGAGTTTTTAAAAGATATCAGGGCTTAAATTACCAATGAGAAAACAAACAATGTCTAGTTGGGAAGTAAAAAATAACAGCAAGCATGAATTTCTAAAGCATTTAAACATGGAGTGGAATCCTCCCAAATTCAAAATCCTTGGAGTATGGTTCACAAATGATGTTAGTGACATGGTAGAAATAAATATAAAAGATGAATTCAACGAAACCAAGAAACTGTTTGGAATTTGGTCAAAACGATCAAGCACGCCCTTAGGAAGAATAGTCATCTTCAATCTTTGATTTTGTCCAAGTTCGTATTTTATGGATCCTTCTTCATAATTCCCCCAGGCAGAGTAATCCAAGAGCTTAAAGCAATGTGCATTGATTTTGTATGGGACAAGATAAGAGATAAAGTGAAGAGAAGTGTGGCGATACATCCGGTTGACAAAGGGGGAATCGATGCCCCATCTATCAAAGCCTACATATATTCACTCAAATTAAGCTCGTTCTGTAAATTGCTTGGAGATACAAAACCGAAATTGACTAAATGTTAGTGAAAAACTTCAATGTAACTTATTTAATACACAAGTTTGGTCCAAGAATTCTTTAAAAAGCCGAAGTTAATAAATTCTAGAAAGATGCTTTTGATGCTTATCATATACTTTATGACCGAAGTGAAAGAACTACTCCTGAAGAATTCTTATGGAACCCGTATTTCTGAACAATAGATTTAAAATCAGTAACCAAACGATATATTCTAAAGATTGGACGGACAAAAATATTTATTATGTACAAGATATACTGAAAGGAAAATGGTTCTTTCCTAAATTTCGATGAATTCAATGTAAAATATCAATTTAATGCGCGTCCTTTGGATTTCCTAGGATCCATGGACAGCATCAAAACTTACGAACATGAGGAAAAACAAAGTTATGATCACCTGTAATAGTTGTAATCAAAGAATGAAAGCTCTAGATATAATTATCAAAAATATAAAAAAAAAGGTCAAAAGCCCTTCATAAAACAGTGTTTGGTGACGCAAAATTGTCAGCTGCATGTGTAAATTGGGAAAGAGTATTAAATAGATAGATCATGTGGCCAAAGGTATTCCACAATACAAAAAACTTTCAGAGATCAGGTTACAGTGGTCCAGATTAAAATTAATAACAGGATTCTTGTAAACAAATTCCATTCTTAAAGAGATGCGTGTAACGGACAGTATCTTGTGCAATCATTGCAGCAGAGAAAAAGATATGGTGTTTCACAATTTATGGGAATGCATGTATATTCAATCATTTTGGAATGAATTTGAGAATTGCTTAAAAAGTAAATGTACACATTGTGATAGATTATCGTTGAATTCTTGTCTAATCCTTTTCAGTTGCGATGAAAACACAAACATAGACGAAGGGCTTAGTTTTATCCTTTTACAAGCAAAATATTTTGTTTACAATTATCGTATAAACAAAATAAAACCAACATTACTAGCCTTTTCGAGACAATTGAAAAAAAAAAAATAAGAAAATTGACAGATATGTTCACAGTCTTGAAATGCGTCAAGATAAATTCAGGGTAAAGTAACTTGCATACAATGTTATTTGGGAGTGTTATTTGTAACAAAATATGATGCAAATGGGTGTACTACAATTGAAGCCATCTCGGTTGCAGTCGGCTACGACAGTATTCTGATTATCTGCTTAACAGCATATGTTGTACCATTACTGGCGCCGATGTCATGGTCGGAATCAATGGAGGTGGTGGCGGTAGGGCAGTTCTCATTGAAGTGCCGGTTTTCATTCACATCTTTCTACCATGTAAAACCTGCATGCTGTCTATTTGTTTGAAGGCCTCCGACCATTGTAGCAACCAAAATTGTCATTCCACCTTATGTGCACGACCCAAATTGATAAAATCATCACACTAATCTCTTGAGATCAATTAAAAAGTAGAGATTAGGAAATCTGTGTGTCTGCCAAATAACACGAGTAACACGTTCACAATAAGTCACAATTTATAAATGTCAATAGAATGCTATCTAGTCACAGAGAAATGAAATAGAAGATGTGTGTGTGTGTGTGTGTGTGTGTGTGTGTGTGTGTGTGTGTGTGTGTGAGAGTGCATGGGGGGGGGGGGGGGGGGGGGGAAGGGGGGCTTGAACGAGAGGGTGAGACAAAATGGAGATGAGTGGGGTGGGTGCGTGGGTAGGGGAGGGTGATGAGGGGTAGGGGTTTAATGGAGAAAAATGTCCTGAGTTGGGGTTGGTCACTGTTGTTTTTGAGTGACTGTTTGTTATTTTGTCTGTTTATCTTACTTTAATATTTTTCTTTCCTTCATTAACGACGCTGTAGTCATTCTAATAGCGCTTTTTATGTACAACATACAGTGAGTATCATGTTATTTGTCGGTCTCTTGTTTCCTTTCTCATATTGGTTGTGACCTGTATTGCGCATGGTGTAGTGATTCTGTATATGTCATGGTGATTGTTGAACGTTTTTTCAAAGAAAAGAACCTTCTCAGCAAGGAAAAAAAAGTGTTCTCACCTGAGGACTGGGTATCACTTTCGCTGAATGAGTAGCTGCTGGTTTGTATACAACTGTTCTAACGGATTCTACTTTCGTTAACTTAATGAAAGAGGACATACACAGTGCAATGAAAAAAAAATGTGAGCACACATATGCCAGGGGCACAAACACATGCTACATTTTGAGACTAAATAGTTTTCACACACACACACCACACACACACACACACACACACACACACATGAAGAAATGAAGCTAATGAAAGGATGAAACCGATAAGAAGAGAGAAACAGAGAAGAGAGGGGGTAGGGAAAAGGAAAGAGGGGGACGTTAGAGGAGGAAGGACAAAGAGTGAGAGGGATAATATACAGAAAAGGAAGTAAGTTGTAGGAAGGAAGAAGGAGGCTGGTGAGGTGGATAAGAAATGCACACAATTTTTTTTCCCAACTCCTGCGGTCGAGACCAGCTACATTTTCTTAACCTCCTGGCCAACAACGAGGGATAGAGCTGATCTAATGACGGCCAGTGTGATTTCGATCGTTTAGCTTTTGATAGCGAATAGGATTGCTAGTCTCAGCAAACTCTGAGCTGGCAGCTCTGGCTCTGACTGGACGAGGACCAATAGGACTTGAATGAAAGACTGGAACGGAAAGCCTCCACATCGTATGGATAGAACCCCGTGTTGAATTGTGGACAGGCCATTCAATCGAAAGGTATGTGTAAATGTGTGTGTGTGTGTGTGTGTGTGTGTGTGTGTGTGTGTGTGTGTGCGTGCGCGCGCGCGCGCGCGCGTGTGTGTGTGTGTGTGTGTGTGTGTGTGTGTGTGTGTGTGTGTGTGTGTGTGTATGTGTGTGTGTGCGTGTGTGTGTGTGTGTGTGTGTGTGTGTGTGTGTGTGTGTGCGCGTGCGAGGGACAGAGAGAGAGAGAGAGAGAGAGAGAGAGAGAGAGAGAGAGAGAGAGAGAGAGAATGTGTGAGCGCCAGTGAGTGCATTTGTGTGTGCCCGCGTTGCGCTTCCATGCTGGTCTCTCTCTCTTTAATTATCTGTGTGTGTTAGCAAACCTGCAAGGATCAGACAACGTAGCCTGTTACGTGCCATTAATAACACAGTCTCCCTGGACGATCCGTAGTATCTTTACCCATCCACACACCCCCCCCCCCCCCACCTCAGTCTTCCACCTCCTCGAAATCATCCCGCCTCTTTCCGCTTCTTCCTTTTCCGTTAACCAGCTGAGTGATGTAGGAACTAACTGACAGATTAACGGATCGATCAATCTTCTTGAGCAACCTCGCTCAGTTAATTTCCACAGCAAGGCGTGTGAGGTACGCTTTACGCGTCGTCACCTGTGATAATGGCTTCGCACTGGAACACAGAGGAGATTAGGCTCTTGACAAGAACGTTGGGGGTAAAAAAAAAAGCAAAAAAGCGCTAGAATCTCTTCGTCTCTGGCTGTGTCTCTATCTGCGGACCCTTTTCACTCTGTCTGCCTTTGCGTGTGTGCATACATCTCGATATGTCACTCTGAGTGCCTTGGTTTCTTTCCCTACTTTTTCTGTCTAAGTCTACAAATAGTTCTGTTGTAAACTTGCTAGTTGCCTTAATATGGCCTCGTGGTTGGCTGGCTGGGTTATCCGCAAGATGACTTGGAGCTGGCAGTTTATGTGTTTTTAAACTGTTTACTAAATCGATGTGTAGGAGAAAAGCTAATCCAACCAGTGGATGTTGCCAAACCATGAGGATAAACCCATAGTGAAAAGGTGCTTGGACAAAGCTGGCTTGACGCGCATTGAGTCGATCCTGCTGAAGCCTCAGCTACGCTGGACTGGGCATGTCATCAGAATGGACGACAGCCACATCCCCAGACAACTGATGTATGGTGAGCTCAAGGAAGGCTGACGCAGAGAGGGAAGGCCCGAACTGAGATACAAAGATACCATTAAGAACTATCACAGACGGTGCGTCATCCATCCTCGCGAGCTCGACACCCTTGCTGCTGACAGATCATCTTGGAGGTGCCTGTACCCGTCGTCACACACAGTGCAGGCCTCCAAGGGTGGTACAGTACTGCTCTAAAGGCAGGTGGAGACCGTGCTTCTCTGGGTCCTTCCCAGCACCTTCGGGTGTTTTTCTTTTTCTTCTTCTTGGAGGTCCCTCACCCTCAAGCAACAGCTGCCTTCCAAGAGGACAAAATACTGCGTCTCGCCGCTACATGGGACAGACAGGGAGCCTCGCCCTCCTCAGTCCAAAATTCAATCCATCGATGTGTCATCTGTGGGTGCATGTGCGCTTCCAGCTTCGGGCTGTGGAGCCACATGTGCTGTCATCGTCATCGCTGAGTACACAGACCATCGTCTTCGTCGGCTGCCGACGAACTGCTACTTCTACTACTAAGTCGATACGATGTGAAAGAAAACGAAAGCACGCAGTCTTTCGTTTTGAAAATGAATTTAGAAACGTTTGAGAGAGAGAGAGAGAGAGAGAGAGAGAGAGAGAGAGAGAGAGAGAGAGAGAGAGAGAGAGAACTTTTTTTTTTTTACTCAGACAGGCCACTGACAAAATTGAAGGGAATCTACACAACGCACCACATGAAATATCTGAAACAGTTTAGACTTTTAATTTGGAAAAAAAGAAGTCATCTACGAGGTCGTACTTCTGTTATCTTAAATGCATGGAAAATAGAACGGTATTTTCTCTCTAATCTTTTAATACCCATTGGAAGTATTCCGAAACAGGTTTTCATCATAGAGCACACAAGACGAGTTGTTCAGTGCCCCTGGTTTGATTGTGAGTCTAACAAGATGAGCATAATAGCTAGTATTTGATAGTTAACAAACTTGTCAGCACTCGGGTCTTAGCATATAGCATACAGCTGCCGAAGCTTTGTTGAGGTAGATGAAATACATGCTGTGTACATAACTGTGAAATGTGCTCCACGCAGTCTGAGGAACACTACATTCTCCCATCTTCAGCAGCAATTCTTACTTTCACTCGTCATCTTTTTTTCTGGCTTTTGTTTCTCTCTTATGGTATTAGAATAAATTTCTTAATCCTAGGAAACGCAGCTTTCCATCCTAGTCGTCTTCTTTATCTCCCTTGTCGTTTTTCCCCTTTCCTTTCCTTTCTTTTTTTCCTTGTCCATTTTTTGTCGTTTCATTTTCTCCTTCCCATCTCTCTCTCTCTCTCTCTCTCTCTCTCCTCTCTCTCTCTCTCTCTCTCTCTCTCTCTCTCTCTCTCTCTCTCTCCTCTCTCATGTTTCTACCTCTTTTTTTTTTTCTTTCTATGTCTTTTTAAAAAAAAATTTCTTCAGCTTTCTTCCTTGTCGTTTCTTTCTGGTCAGCTTGGAATCCTCTGTTCAATATACGTGTGGAGCAGAGCCCCTCTGCTGGTGGTGTGACAACACAATTGCTGCTCATTCATTTTTCATCGGCATTATTCTGCCACGGAGGAAGGACCAGATGAAGTTGTGGCGATTAGCCGGCTGTATTAGTCTGTCTGTCTGTTCTGTCTCTGTTCTTATTTTTATCTGCGTGTGTTTCCTTTTGTTTAGTCCCAGAGAGAGAGAGAGAGAGAGAGAGAGAGAGAGAGAGAGAGAGAGAGAGAGAGAGAGAGAGAGAGAGAGAGAGAGAGAGCTGATCTGAAGCGATCTGATCTGAAGCGATCAAAGCTAAGTGAATTTTCGTTATTTTTATTCGTTTTTGTCTCACCTGAAGAAGACCTAAGAGGTCGAAACGCGTTGTGTTTTGTCTTGTGACTCGTTTGTCCACGTTTCTCTGGGCGGTTCGCTGACATTTATTTAAGATTTGAAAAAAAAACAAAAACAACAGTATCAACAGTAAAACCCAACACCACCATAAATGAAATGAATTGTAATATACGCATGTTTAGAAATAACAAAATAGTAAAAGTTCACTCAAACATTGAACATTGAAAATGTATATGTTCAGTACTAAAGGTAAAGTCAGTTCGAACAACAAATGATTCTAAAGAAATATGGTAAGGTTATATGCACAGCATCGCACAGAGAGAGAGAGAGAGAGAGAGAGAGAGAGAGAGAGAGAGAGAGAGAGAGAGAGAGAGAGAGAGAGAGAGAGGTGGGTGGGTTAAGGGGCTGAAAGCTTATGGAGATTGAAGACAGGGATAGAGGGGAAGAAATAGAAGGGGGAGGGGAGGGGGAGGTGGTGTAGGGGGCATGGGGAGGGGATATAAACCGATGCCAGGAAGTTTTAGGCAATTGAAAACACGTATTTGTGAAAATTTTGAAAATCTGTAATCTAAAAACAAAACAAAACAAACAAAAAACAAACGAACAAAAAAACAAGCAAACAAAACCGTGCACATTTAGGAAAATATGACATCCATTGTGAGGAACGGTTCTAGTCCTGGCAGAAAACAAATTCATAGAATGAAACCATTTTAGCACAGAGAGAGAGAGAGAGAGAGAGAGAGAGAGAGAGAGAGAGAGAGAGAGAGAGATGGGAGAGAGAGAGAGAGGAGAGAGAATACGAATACAAATGAATACGAATACGAATACGAGAACGAATAGTTTAATGTGGTTTAGGCATTCCAGGCCCATTCACATAAGCATGGTAAGTAAGGGGTGGGGGAAAGGGGAGGGAGTAGGGAAATGGGCGACGGGGGGGGGGGGGGGGGGGGGGGGGGGGGGAGGGGGGCGGAACGGGAAGGGGCGAGGGAGGCGCATACAAGAAACGTGTGTAGGAAATAAGCAGGGCAAACCGGCTTTATATAAACGTTCATCGAGACCTGGATTCCATATCGAGGTATTCATCTACAAAACGACACTGGCACTGTCCATCTCATACAGCCGTGGGCATAATCCACATATGATCGAAACAGCACGTTGCAACAGTCAAGATGGGCCCTGTAGCTTTCCGTTGTCAACATCTTTCTCAAGTTGGAGGGGGATAAATTATGTTGCCACTTCATTGCAGGGACGGAGGAGACAGAACGGAGAGTTCATTGTCCTCCCTGTTTCCTACAGACTTTCCAATATTTGTAAGCGTTGCTATGTTGACAGGACTCTATGTTTTCCTGCATGTCGTCAGTCTCTGCAGTATGCGGGGTGCTGCTGTCAGTACTACAAGTGTTCAGTTTTGTTACTTTCACTCTAATTTCGTGCTCTGTTTCATTTAGCACCGACTTTGAAACAATTTCTGTCGTGTCCCTTTCACGTTCAGTTTCGCCTCCTTCGGCATTATCTGCACCAGCGCTCGGAATCAAAGCTGTTTCTACCACACTGTTTTCTCCGTTGATCACCATCACCAGCTGCACATCGGTGTGTCACACACTGTCATGTCAATTGGCTGTTCGGCGCGTTTTGGGTCCCCACAGAGACAAGGGAACAGAAGAGAAGCAAATGATGTCATTTTGATTGTCTGCCATAATGTTCGTCAGTGTAAACAATGCTCTCACTGTCAGCACCTGCATCATAAAACAAAGTTGCGGAGTTGGTAAAAAATAAACCAGACGGAGAAGAATACCTCTGACGGGGGCCGGTTCTTTGTTTGTCCTCTATATACCCCCACCCTTCGCTTATCGCCGTTCACCTGGGAAGGACACTTTCTGCAATACGCAGTGCAAGGACGTTGAGGTAACGTGACAGGGGAACGGGCGGTAATCGCTGTCAAGCCTGAGGATGACGACAGTGTGATTTCCCCTGTCTTCCGTTTTGTAGGAAGACAGGGTCCTGTCTTGCAGTGCCGTGTTCAGCATGCTTTCTACAGTTGACGGGAGAGCTTCCTCTGGCATCGTTAACAGACTGTTTAGAAATAACGGTAATACTTTCACTCACTGAAGAGAACCGTGTCTTGTCGGAAGCTAGACAAGGGAAGCTACAGGGAGAGAGAGAGAGAGGAGAGAGAGAGAGAGAGAGAGAGAGAGAGAGAGAGAGAGAGAGAGAGAGAGAGAGAGAGCGAGAGGAGAGTGTGAGAGAGAGAGAGAGAGAGCACTAATGAGAACAGAAGAAAACGTGATAAGCAAATGAGCGAGAACAGATTTACGTTAGAATGCTTAACAAGAATTTCGGACCACGCAGCATAAAAAATACATCTACAAACAACAACAACAACCAAAAGCGAATAGGACATATCCAGTCCCAGTTTATGTGCACGCATTAATACAAATACAGTCGACAAACACGCAAAGCACTCGAATGGGCATATGCAAAAAACACACCCCAAAAAAAATGCTTATATAGGAATATCCAATCCCAGTTTATGTGCACGCACGCATACTAAGCGTGCGCATACAAGTCGCGCGCAAAACACGCAAAGCACTCGAATGGGCACATGCACACAAACACACACCACCATGAAAATGCTTATATAGATACACCAATCCCAGGACACGTGCACATACGTAAGTGCACACGCGCACACACACACACACACACACACATGCACACACTTATTGACATACACGGAAGCATGCACGCACGCAACATAGACGCACGCGTGTGCGCGTGCCCACTCAAAGTCAAATTTACACCCGCACGCTCAAGGCGCTTCGCGCGCACTAATGCGCGCATGCATTTGCACACGCGCACACATCCGCACCCACACCACAAACCACACCCACACACACACACACATTGACACACACACACACACACACACACACACACACACACACACACACACACATTATACATGCGTACCGATATTCACGTTAGATCTTTCTCCTAACTTCTTTTCACTGAAAACTATTTCTTGCAGAAATAAATTGTGGCGTGCTTTCCTTTAATTACTCATCATTTCTTTGCCGTGGGTATTATTCTTAACATTTCCCATCTTTATCCTGTTGGCAAGTCTTCAATTGAAAGGTATTGATGGGGGAACAAAGATGAGACGTTAAAAAAAAGATGAGAGCGTTAAAAGGAGAGAAATGAGAGAGAGGAGAGAGAGAGAGAGAGAGAGAGAGAGAGAGGAGAGAGAGAGAGAGAGAGGAGAGAGAGAGAGAGAGAGAGAGGTAATATGTTTAGTCAGTGTATGGGTTCAAAACTCCTAAACTGAAGGTGACGATATAACAGCAATGTTCAAAAAAAAAAAAAAAAAAAAAAAAAAAAAAAGGAAAAAAATCTACTACGGAATGATGATCGTGCATGATGATCTTACCAATTTTGCGCTTAGCTGCGTAACACGTTTCAGTATGGAGCAAACTGCAACTGTTCACATGCTAATACATGTCTGAGCGAAATCCTTTTAATGCTTCAAAGATGATGAATGTTGCCAAACTTAGAAGTTTGCCTTCATGTCAGGATGACAGTAGTAAACTGTA
The DNA here is from genome assembly GCA_016801955.1 of Conus betulinus. Classification (NCBI taxonomy): domain Eukaryota; kingdom Metazoa; phylum Mollusca; class Gastropoda; order Neogastropoda; family Conidae; genus Conus; species Conus betulinus. The sequence continues at coordinate 89,956 of JADBJO010003391.1, forward strand.
CTGAAAATCAAAATTTCAAAGGTTGTTACAGTACTTAGATTTGAT